>JASJET010000104.1:3005000-3305983 GCA_034092305.1 Diaprepes abbreviatus
AAAATCTACGATACAACATATGTATATATATATATATATATATATATATATATATATATATATATATATATATGAATGAAGTAAAATGCGAACAGTAAATGCATCTCACACGGAGGAATCCGTGAAAGCCTCATAAACATATATACGCCATCCAGCGGGAGATCGGCGAAGCCGCGTTCAGTGTTGCATACTTCCTTCCGATCTGTCCTTTGCACAAACAGGTGCATGTCGGTACCCTGATGAGTCTAGTAGAGACAAAACATGTACCTCTGCCGTATCACTGTGGCGGGAAGGGTAAGTTTTGACTTTCTTCTCGGTATGGTGGTACAGGTAGGCCATCATCTCGATGGTGGTGTAATAGGATGAATTGTGTTCTGGAGCAATTCATTCAAACTGTGCAACCTCTAACACAGAAAGAATGTGATGGAACGAAGTTTGCAATTACTGTTCGTATTTTACTTCATATATATATATATATATATATATATATATATATATATATATATATATATATATATATATATATATATATACATATATATATATATATATATATATATATATATATATATATATATATATATATATATATATATATATATATATATATATATATTAATGGACTCTTTTAAATTTAATTTAAATTTTTATTTTCATGTAGTAATTTGAAAGGAAAACATAAAAATGTATATTTTGTAATATTCTTTTATTTTTGCATAAAGCCGAACTATATATACTGTTTTATTGCAACTTTTATTTATATTTCATGTTGGTTTAGGCAATTAAAATGTAAAAATAAATTCGTTTTTGTTAAAGATATATTACTTTTTTATAAGTTATTTAAATTGTAAAATATTTTAACTCCAGGGGGAATTGGCATATGGGTAGAAAACTATATTTGACGTGAATAAGGTTAATCAAAATTAAATTGGTAATTTTGCGCAAAATTTTATTACGTCCAGGTGACCCAAATTTTTATAAAGAAAATTTCTCACTGTTCTTTGCTTTTTGATAAATTTAAAATATCAAAATTCGTATGTAACTTTTCGGTACCATTTTTTAAAATTAATTTATTTACATAACTCCTACATATATAACTAGTAAAAGTAAACCAATATTGTAGCCAAGAGTTTACAATACATTTTTTCTTAATTTTAAAAATTCAATGCAAATTTCAGTTCACTCGAAGGAAATCAAAATATGCTCTCAAATGTATAAAGTATAAAATAGAGGAACTGGTAAGCAAAAACATTAACCAGGTAAAAGTGATTGCTGTATGGTAATTTTAGTTATATATGAACTAGAATTAATTAGCTAGACTTTCTTCTCAATTTGCAAAACTAATACGACTATATCCTTCCAACGTTTGTTTGGAGATTTTAGACAATGTTGCAAATTGAATAAAATGTGGTTGATGGACTTGCATTTTCCTTATTTCTGTTTGTTTATCCGACATTTCAATTAGGTTATATCTCTAATAGTTATCAAGTATAAACAGATGGTTTTGTCTTAAAGCTACGGGCTTATATAGGGACTGTGTCCATTGAAGCGCGAGGTTACGCTTCACTGTATGCAACAATGGTTACCCAAGATTAGGTATTGCAACATTGGTTTTACTAAAGATTCCACTATTATTTTTAATTTAAGCTGCTTCTGTAAATTTTATTTTTTTCATGTTGGGTTCCATGTATATTGCCGCAACTTCAGACCATTTTATATAGTATTGTTTATCCCAGACGTTCTTCAATACCAGATCTTAACGTTTCTACTTTTATGTTCCTTAATTCTATCTTCTAGTGGACGCTTGGTTTCTCCAATATACATTTCACCCCATTCACATGGATCTTTGTAAACACACTCTTTCTGATCCGTAGTTTTTGATTTTGTTTTTTAAATTAACTCTGAGTATATCTCCTGATTTGAAGGCCGTGTTCCTTGCTGTCCAGTGGTCTTTAACCTAGAGTTACCTATAACATCGTCAATTAATTTTAGAGGATAACCATTCTGTTGTAAACCGAATTTAATGTTTGCTACCTCTTTTTCAAATAAATCGGCGTTATTGGATATGGATATAGCGCGATAATAGAGGTTGCTCGTTTTTTTTTTACAAAAGGATGATTAAAAGCATGGTTAAGATATTGTCTAGTATGTTATGGCTTCCTGTATACAAAAGTTTCAATAATTTCATGTAAACGGTTCACCATGATATTCAGGAAGGGCAATTGGTTATTATTCCTTTTTTCATGATAAATTTACTTGAAGGTCGAATAAAGATTAGATCTGTCAAGAAATTATTTAGTTCTTGATCACTCCCCTTCCACATGACTTAGAATCTAAGTCGAGCAGCCGTTGAGGCACCATCATTAGAAAATGCCAGCTGAGATGTTGGCGAAACGTCGTGAAGATATTTCTATTGACGAACGGATTGACAACCGGAATATATATATATATATATATATATATATATATATATATATATATATATATATTGACGACGACTGCAGAAAATGAAGAACCCATTGGAAGCCCATTGTCCTGACCGTAGAACTTATCCATTATTTAAAAGTAAGCATTACGTAGGCAACATTCTAAAATATCCATCACCCCGCCCAGTAGTAAGGTGGTTCGATCTGATAATCACTAACCATAATTAAAGCTAGATTCTCAAATGATGCAACATTATCAGATCGAACCATGTTACCACTGGACGTGGTGATGGACCTCTTGGAGTGTTGCCTACGTAGTGCTTACTTTCAAGTAGAGGACAAGTTCTACGCTCAGGACGACGGGCTTCTAATGGGTTCTTCACTTTCCTAAGTCGTAGCCAATGTATATAAGAAATGGTTCGAACCTCATGCCATCAACAGTGAAACCGAAAGTCTGGTTCAGATATGTTTATGATACCTTCATCGTATGGAAGGGTAATGATCAGGAGTTAAATGATTTCTTGACACATCTAAACTCAATTTGACCTTCAGTTAAGTTTTCCATGGAAAAATGGGTAAATTGTCAATTGTCCCTTCTAGATGTGTGAATCGTTCACACAATTATTAAAACTTCAGTATTCAGGAAGCTAACACATACTGAACAATCTCTTAATCATCGTTTTAAACATTTTGTTATTACAAAATGAGGAATTAAACGAAACCTCTATAATCGCGCTGTATCTATATGCAATAATGTCGATTTATTTGAAAAGAATGTAGCAAATATTACATTTACCGTCTAAAATTAATTAACAACAGTTTAGATAACCTTAGAATAAAGGCCACTAAACAGCAAGAAACACATTCCTTTCTCACAATTCCATATATTAAGGGAACCTCGGAGAAAATAAGACGATTTACCAGCAGTTAGACTATAAAAACAGCCTTCAAATCAGGAAATACACTTAGAGCTCATTTAACAAAAACAAAACCTAAAACTACCGATAAGAATGTGTTTACAAAGTTCCATGTGAGTGTGGTGAAATGTATATTGGAGAAACCAAACGACCACTAGAAGTTAGAATTAAGGAACATAAAACTCATATTCAAAAAGGGGAAACGTCGAGATCAGGTTTTGCAGAACCCTCCTGGGATAAACAACACCATATAAAATGATCTAAACCTGCGGCAATATATATGGAATCCAACATGAAGAAAAGAAAATTTATAGTAGCAGCTTGAATTAAAAATAATAATGGAATTTTTAGTGAACCTAGTGTTGAAATACCTAATCTTTAGCAACCACAACTTTTTAACATCAAATTATTTAGGTGTGTACAGTGAACCTCACGCTTCAATGGACACAATCCCTATATAAGCTTGTAGCCTTAAGACAAAACGTTTAGTTTATACTTGATAACGATTAGAGATACAGTCTAATCGAAACGTCGTACACACAAACAAAAATGTAGACATTGCAAGTCCGACCATCACATTTAGTCAACATTCTTCCGGTTTTAATCTTATGAAGGTTTTTTTTAAATTAGTACCTACATACAGGGTAGCCCAATAAACCTCACTGCATTCATTTTTTTGTCATGGCTATATAGAAATCTGAAAATATTACATATTAATAAAAGTTAAAAGAGAACACCACTGATCAAAATAGACATAAGGGTGCCTTAACAAAAATAAAATGTAATCAAAATATCTTTATAATAAGGTAGATAAATATAGGGTGTCCCACTTGAAAAAACGTGATGAATGAGTTTTGAATTTTGTAGAGTTGGCATGTTTGCAAAACGCACATATAAAAAATATTAATTATTTTATGTATTTAGAAAATTTCTTTGGCCTTTATCTATAACACTTACAGGTGTTAATTTTCTTACTGATGTTGGATGGAAAAGATTATAAATATCATAGCGTCATATTTTTTTTTTTTTTAATTTATAGATTCTCTGATTAATCTAATACTAAATTCAGGTTTGCATAGAAAATTTTATGGGAAATCTAAATATATAAAGATGCACAGGGTGTCCAATTAAAAAAATATATATATATATATATTTTTTGATCTCCTATTTTTCCATATCACTCTGTATAATCAAAAATAATTTTGAAATATAGACACATTAATTCTCTATTACTTTTATATAAAATATGTTCTTAATTTTATAATAACGAAACTAGAATTAACACACTATTGAGCCACCTAGTATGGACCTCGTTACTCGGAAATTTTCAAAATATTTGAAACCGTTTAACAAGGTTGCAGAACGGGGGTTTTATTTACCGAATGCAAAAAATTAACTTACTCCACATGCTCTGGCGTTAATGAAAGTTTTGAATACTCATGTTTATTTATAAGGCTCTTGAGCTTTAAAGGAAGTTTATGTGTATCATGTTCGTCCAATATTTTTTTTATTTTGACATGATATACCTGATAGTTAGGAGCTCTAGGTGATATAAAATTTATGCAATAAAAAACTAATGTAATATTTTTTCTACAGCGTTGCTTAACAAGAAAGGTATTTTTAAAGAGAATATATGAGATGTGTAGGCCTGAAATAATTTTTTTTATAGAAATCTGAACTAACTAATCAATAAATAACCCAGAGATAATAAAAAATTATGGAGACTTAAAGTTGAAAATGATGTTTGTAATTTATCAGTAAATTTACACAGTCTTCTTGGCATTTTATTACATTGATTTTGTTATAGACAAAGAGATTTTAGGTTAAAACAGAGAGCAGCATAGACAAGAAAAATTCTGTCCAAAATTCCCAACCTATATGTCTATATGTCAGTGTCTCACGAATATTTGTGTAGCCATGGTAACTGCCAGGTCTTGTTGCTAAGTGTGCATTATGTTTGTAAAAAAATATGAGGTTTTTAGGATTTAAAGGAATATAATTTTTTATTAACATTTTTCGATTATTTAAATATTATAACATATTAAATAACGGAATTTCTGGAATGCATAAAATTTTTCTACCTATAAACAATAACTTTTACCTAATGATCCTTGCTCTACAGCTATAATGTTTATTCAATAAATAGCTAACAATTTACAACATTATTACTTCTCCAGATTAACTGCTCAACCCGGTGCTGTAATTTGTGATTTATTTATTTATTTGCAAATTCTACAGACATATGTTCAATTACAGAGTAGGAAGGTTTTACAAAATCACTTAATACAAGTACATAACAACAACAAATTACAGGAAAAATAAAGAAAAATAACAATATTTCTTTGAGCAAATTTTTAAAACTATTGAGACTTATATTGAATATATCACATTGTTGCCTTATTTCATTATACAATTTACACATATTTATAATAGGAGAATTTAAATAATAGTTAGTATGTGTTCCATCCACATACAAAACCACAGGATATCTTGTTGGGTAAGCCGGTATATGAAAATTTATCAGAGCTAGCAAATCAGGGTCGTCAATATTACTATTAATAATTTAATGCAAGAATAATAAACATGTCGTAGTTCAGCGACTTTCTAATGTCTTTAAGTTGTATATTTTCATAATATCGAATTTTGGAATGCGTAGCTGATATGTGCCAGTTTGCTTGTAATACATGTGTCTTAATAGTTTATTTTGAACTTTTTCTATGGCATGTTTATGATTAAAGCAATAGGGGTTCCATATAATAGAACAATATTCTAGGGTGATTCTAAGATAGAAAACATAAAGCGTTGAAATACATGTTAAATTATTAAAGTTTTTACAGTTTCTTATTATAAATCCATACATTTTATATGCTTTGTTAACAATTTCACTGATATGCGTTTTAAAATCAAGTTGTGATACAAAAACAACACCAAGATCCCGCATCTCACCAACTCGAGACAGAACTTCTCCATTAATTCTATAATCATAATCAATTTTACTTTTTTTTTATTGTGGAGCTGATTACATTACATTTGCTAATAATAAGTGTAGACCATATTTTGGTGACCAACGATAAATCCTGTTCAAATCATCCTGAAGGTTTTCACAGTCTTGTATATTTTCAATTTTTTTGTATATTTTTAAGTCATCAGCAAACAATAAAAAATTTGAATTATTAATCTCTCTAGTTAGATTATTGATAAATAAAACAAACAGTAGTGGTCCGAGATTGGATCCTTGAGGGACACCTGATGTTGCAATAAAATAATTTGACCTATATCCTCTAACAAATTTTTTTTACTGTCTATGCTTTAAATAAGATTGAAAAAACTGAAGTAAATTACTGTCAAAGCCAAATTCTATATCCAACTTTTCCAAAAGAATACTGTGTGGGATCTTGTCAAAAGCCTTTGTAAAATCTGTGTATACAACATCCATTTGGAATTTCTTATCCAGATTATCCGCTATATATTGAGTAATATTACATAAATTTGTAGAAGTTGATTTATTTTTAAGAAATCCATGTTGTCTATCAGTTATTTTGTTACGAACATGATAATAGGTACTAGTTTTTTATTTATTTCACTCGTGTTTTCACTTTTATTTTCATCGGTTTTTAGAACTAGTTTAAAGATATTGGTTTATCTTGAAACAAAGTGGATTATATTTGAAATATTGATAAAATACGATTTAATTTGCAGGGGTAAATAAATAAATAAATAAGTAAATAAATGAGTGGTGCACACGCATCTGCTTAAAAAAGAGAGATGCTTGGTGAAATAATAGACTTTATTGTGACGCACACAACGATACAGTTGGAAGATATAACCAAACAAATCTTCATTATTAATTAAAAAAACATTCATTTCACTCAATTATATCAAATAAATATTTATTAATAGTTGGTTACCATGAAATCTTTGAAAGTAAATATATTACTTTAAAATAGGAATTCTAAATATATATTTACAGTTAAACTTCGTTTTCTGCTTTTAAAGAATTTTAAATCTTAGAGAAAAACATTTTTTATTGAAAATTTCCAAAATTGCAGTTTGAATAATTAAAAAAGTATAGTGATACGGGAGTTTCGATGCTTAAGCCTCGTAGGCGCATAACATCTCACCATGACTTCAAATTATTCGAGGCTAATTGCCTTTGTGAATCCAGAAAGCATAGTTACCTAAATTTGCCTCACTGCTTCGGGTGATATTATTGTATTTCCAAAATGTCTTTACCTAAATTCGTTGAATAAAAATATGATTAACGGTTTCATTCTCCTCCAGGCACCATCTGTATACTTGGCCATCCGCAACGCCATTCCTATGAATTTAACCTGGCAGGTGAGGATGTCCCGTCAGCAATAGGTAAAATTGTATGTTCCTTGGCACATTTCATTACAGAGGCAAGCATTGAAAAATGTGTTTCCAGCAACAATTTCAGTTCTGTCTTGCCAACAGTAATTGGAAGAGGTACAATGGTTTGGGGTCACATATGACCCTGATTGTGCAACCGTTCGTTGTTAGATTATCTCGTAAATCCCTGTACTCAGACATCTGTCTGGAGGCTACTACATTGGACCTCAGAGCCAATATTGCAACCATAATGTACGGGCATAGGGAGAATAGTCCTATTTCTGTTCATATCCCTCGCACAGAGACCTAATATTGCAAAATAGCACACATTTTTACTTGATAGTTGATTGTGTGCTGTTCCAGAGAATAAAATTTCAGAGCATCTACCGGATCCTCTAACTCCTGCTCTTTCATCCTGTTGAGATCAGTCTGTAAACCACCAAATTTCATTTCTGGGAAGAGTTTGCTTGGTAAAATTATCTCAAGGGAGTGGTTCGGTTTTAAAACTGGCACCATATAGTCTGTTGGCACAAAAAGCAACAGGCATATTTCCACAACACTCTCTCAGCCACACAGGTAGCTGGAAGTTCCTGTTCTGAGGTATATCCGGTAACTGAGACGATAAACTGCCTTCAGGGCCTCATTTTCTAAAAATAAGTAAAAAGGAGGAAGATTTCTAGAACTTCCAACACTCTAGCGCGGGCAGTCCTCGTCACACTCGCCAATTCTATATAAGCTATTCTTAGAACCTTGTCAAGTTAAATACGATGGTTACGCTTGGCTGTACTACGCCAGCCTACAATAGCGGCGTACAAAATTGCAGCTTATATTCTCTTTGCTCTCGCAAATTTTATATTTACAATAATAATATTATCTGTTATTGTAGTAGGGAAGAGATCACAAATTTTTGCATCTGCGTCGAGCAGTAAAAACCTATGTGACGCCACTGAACTATATATCGCGTATTAGTCATTGTGCTCTAAGTGCGACAATTGGCTCTTTTTTGAACTTATGATTTCATTTTTAATTAAATCGATTTTTTTGCTATTTTTAAGATGATGGTTCGTCTTGGTGAAACAAAGTGAATTAAATTATGAACAATGGTAAAATATTTGTGTAGTGTGAAAGAATAAATTAATAAATCAATGTGTCTTAAATTAAGAAGTAGGTTGTGGAGTACCAAAGTTTGTTGTGAATGTTGTGTTGTGGTATAGTTTTATCTTCATATATTCAAAGCAATTTTGGCCGTAAATAACTGTATAGTTTGGAATAGGCCTCTATTTTTCTAAAATTTATTAGTTGGTTGCCAAATTTCATAGGTCCTCTGAGGTGGTAATATGGGCATGATTTACGTATTTCATATGTTTTCTCTTTTTTCTTGCCGAATAACATTGTGAACGTGACCCCTCAATATTAAACTTTCATGAATTATTCCTATATTGAACTAAGAAATTAGTGTCAGATATTCTTTATTTAGATTTCACGGTGTAAAATCGTATATTTATGGTGTCGTGTTTAGTAATTATATAGATATTTCTCACGAAGTTAGTTATTTATATAATAAAAGGAAGAATTTTCTTTCAAAATATAAAAAAAAATTCTCAAGCCGGCTGCGAAAAATATTACTATTTTGTTTACTGCAAATCGGCAGCCTATCCGTTACATGCTACACAAAAACTCTACTGCACAAGAGAGTCTGGGTAAAGCACTAGAAAAATTATCTTCTAAACAATCTAGAGCAACTATGGCGAAAATTTACCGATTTTATTAGATGGAGATACATATCTAACATTCCATACAGTACTAGCATACTCTAGTGATGATCGAGTCACAAAATTATATAGCAGCAGAATAATTGGGTTCTTAAAACTTAGCTCGGTCTCAAGAATAGTCTCGTCGTTCATTTCAGCTTTTAAAATTAAAATAATTGTCATGGAGGATAAACCTGACTAGTAAATTATTAGTATCAGCTTGTTATTTAATATAGTCATTGGTGTAGAGCAAAGTCTTGGAAAAAAAACTAGTTGTATTAACATCATTAAAAAAAAAGTTAAATAAAATTGGACCCAGAAGCGGTCGGGTACACTCGTTATAACCGAAGCTGTATTTATGATAAACCCATTAACAAATATAACAATAACATTCGGATGATATATTCTGTAAAAATCAGCGAACACAACCCCTACTCGCACCTCCTCCATACCTCTAAAAATATGTTGACTAAATGGAACGACATAACTCTGATTTGTTTTTTAAAAAGCGGTATTGATTAATATTAATTTTGTTACTGCACATTAATAAGTTTTATTAGTAATAGATTCTTAAGCTTTTCCAAATTTATTAGTCGTCCTTTTTGTATGGCCTATTACTTGTTTTATATTTATCTTTCGCCTTTATTCCAGTTTTCTTAAGTATTATGAATTAATTCTCATTTAAGATTTCACTAATATTAGCTTTCATTTATTTACTAAACTATCTGAATTAACTATTAGTAAACTAAATAGAAAGGATGTAAGTAAATTATACGCAAAGAACCCATGTTTACATATAACATTAAATTTATAAAAATTGCTTCACGAGCAACTTACTCCATGACATGCAAGTAATGGCTCTTAAATATAGCTATAAAACTTTATAGAGCATACCCGTGATGTTATATAAGACCTATCTTTATGTATCCTAAAAGAATAAATAAGTGCTGGAGTAATAATTATAGTTAATAACTTTTGTACCAGAAATACAGTGAGTAGTCAAAAAGTAAATTAAAAATATTTTAAAAGGTATCTCTTTTTTATTATGATCAACTACCAATAAACTTTAATAAATGGGTTAAACTAATGGAACGCTCTAGTTTCTTTCACCTACTGAATGTGTTACTTAAGGTATGATTTATTTTTTAGAAATTGGGACCTATTTTTGTTCTCCTTTTCCATAAAACATCGACCAACCAAATATCACATCCCGGGGAAGACTTAATTTAAAACTCTCCTTTTTAGTGTATAAGGCTTCAAAATTGTTATCAATATGGTGGTTGCATTGTAGCAAATTATATTTATTATAAATTTACTTGTAAAATTGTCGATTCTGATTGCTATTTTACTATTGTGTTATTTAAAAAATGTTGATTTTATTGAGTATCATATGTCAACAAATTTTTTATTACTATTTTTGTTTATATTTTATATATTATTCTTGGATTATAGCCTTTATTCAAATCATTATTTTGATGAAAACTTTGAAGTTTTTCATTGTAAAAATAAAAATCTAAAATTGAGTTTACTTGAGGTTTTGAAAATAAACAGGCTGAGAAATAATAATAATCTACTTGGTGATTAAACTAATTTAAATAATTTCTCATTTTAAAATTTATTCCACAAAAGTTTTAAAAACATCAATAATGTATAAGAAAAACAATTTACATATCTATAAAGTCCTTAGACGATTAAAAATATAGTAACGATTCGTGTTCATTCGGTGTCGAACATTCAAAAAAGCTAAAGGATGTCTCAAAAAGAACTTGAATTTTGAATAAATTTAAAAACATATTGAATAAACGAATAAATTTTTAAAAAAAATTTTGACGGTTGCAAATCGTTCGAAGAGGATCGCCTTTGCGAATCCAAGTACTCTCGTTAATTGAACTTGCCTAATGACTTCAAGTGGTAATACTATTTCTCTGAGGTGCCTCTGCCTCAGTTTGTTGAGGGCTGGACACTTTTTGTTAATATGGTCAACAATTTCATCTTTTCCCAGACATCATCTGCACACTGGGTCATTCATGATGCCAATCTTGTAAAGATGGCCTCGAAAGTGATAATGTTTTCTCAGTAGTCTCACCATGATTACTAGTTTTTTTCTCAACGGGACAAGAAGCTCTCTGATACGTCGAATAAGGTCCAGTTATATATTACTTGGAACATCTCGTCCTGGTTTTTCCTGCAACAGTTTGAGTTCTCTCTTACTAACGTTAATTGGAACAGATAGTATTGGTTGACGTCCGAATAGTCAAGTAGCAGACTCCTTCTTTGTCAGAAAAGCTGCTTCTTCATTCCCGTGTATACCCTAGTGACCATGGACCCATATAAGACTGATTATGTAACCACTTTATTATTTTTATGAATTCTTTGGTAATTTTTACAAAGGTATACAGAAAAATTATTTACAATAAACATGAAATAAAAAGTCAGTCAAATGGCCACGTTGGCAGGTATGTAGTATTTGAATGAAATTCCGAGATGCGTTTTGGAGTAAGGACCACTGGATTTCATGACTTTTGCATTCAATTATTTCTTTGATTGCTTGACTGGTCTTAAAATGGTTTGCGCAGAAGTCACTCTTTAAAAAACGCCACGGAAATAAATTTAAACTAGTTAAATCACAATTTCTTGTGGACCAGTTTTTATTACCTAAACCAGAGATGACACGACGTATAAACATTATTGTTTCACGTGCGGTGTAACAGGTGACGTAATCTTACTAATAATATATCTTAATAACATATCTATCTAACCCTGACCTAAAAGCTTTGTCACCCTGACACGGTAGGAGTTTGGGAGTAAGCCCCGCTGGATTTTATGACTTTGCGTTCAATTATTTCTTTGATGTCTTGACCGGTCTTTAAATGATTTGATTTTTAAAAGGGAACTGGAAAATAAATTTATTGAATCCTGGAGAGGAGCTCCTAGAATGAGGTGTGCCAAGGAATATATAACTGGACCTGACGCACGGCTGACTAGGAAGCTTCTTTCCTTAGGAAGGAAAGAGCTGCGAATTGTGGTGGGACTGTTGACAGAAGATTGTCATCTTAAGAGCCATTTTCACAAGATTAATGTCACCAATGACGCGACGTGCAAATGATATCTGAAGGAGGCTGAAACTGTTGACCATGTCCTCAGAGAGTGACCAGCACTCAACGGAGTGAGACAGAGATACTTCGGAGACACAATTTTGTTACTGGAATTAGATAGGCAAGTATAGTTAACAAGGCTGCTCGAATTCGCAAAGGTGATCGACCTCGAATGACCTGCAGCTATGGTGGGATGTAAAGGGTACAACGAGGCCTAGACATCGATGACCGAGTATCACTACCTTTGTTTCATTCATTCATCCATTCAAGTTATGAAAGAATTTTTCAAGATTTGATCTTGGGTGGTTTTAATTAATAAAAGTAACTCAAACATTGTTTTTTATTTTAATATCTTCCACTCTACAGTAAACACTGTCAGATTGTATAGCTTTGTATCAAGCCTTGGTATGGTGATAAACCACAACATATACGCGTTGGGTGGCATCATGTCGGAAGTATTATTAAAAAACGTCAACAGTGTATGTTGTGATGCTGTCATTTTTCATACGATTTCCGGCTAACTGCGTTGTGTCTTCGATCACTAGATTATGGCTCGAGCTGTCAAAACACTTTTAAGTTGATTAAATTGTAAAAATTCAATATTAGGAAGGCAGAAATTAGCTCGTGGTCTACGGAACAAAAAAAGTTTCGGAACCCCTTTAAAGCATCAAATCAGTTTAGACTTAGACCTTTGATCCAGATCTCCGTTCTCAACTTTTAGTGAAAAAATTCTGGTAATCTTATGTCAAGCTTGTTGTTCTACCCCATCTTTATCTAATTTTGTTCTCAGGTCCAAAATTCTCCCCTACGTGACTTTTTGTAGGTCTGCAGTAGAGCTGTGGAGATTTTTTGCTTCCAGTTTGAGAGTCTATTCGCTACCTCATTTTCTTCAATATTCTCCTGCCATAAGCAAAAATATATTTTGCAGTCCCTTCAGAGATTGTTTTCAGTTTTGTCAGCTTTGACCCATACTCTTAATACAGAGGGCTCGTGTCGACATTAAGAAACAAAAAATTGTGGTAGTCTTATGAACAATATCTTCCTCGGCTTTTACCATAATAATTTTCTATTTCCTAAAATTACAACCACTACAATAAATTAAATATTGGAATATATAATTATATGAATGATAAGTTGTTAAGTTTTGGAAATGTTCAACTTAATTTAATCAATATTTAAAATATTTTTACGTTTTTTGTGTCATCATGAAACTTAACAGTATCAACCTCGGTAAAGAAATGTAGAGCATTTTATGTTCAAAAAAATATTTTTATTGAAATTTTCGATCTTCAGTATTATAAATTAATTGTTGAAGCTGTCAAATAACCCTGTTTGAAGGTTGTAGACAATGTTGCAGATTGACTAAAATGTGGTTGTCGGACTTTGTTTTTATTCATTTTTACGGCGTTTCGATTAGGTTGTATCTCTAATCGTTATCAAGTATAAACTGAATGTTTTGTCTTAAGACTACGACCTTATATAGGGACTGTATCCATTAAAGTTCAAAGTTCCACTTCACTGTACACAACTCAATGATTTAATGTTACAAAGCAGTGACTGCCAAGGATTAGGTATCTCAACACTCGGTTAACTGAAGATTCCATTATTGTTTTTAATGTAAGCTGCTTCTATAAAGTTTCTTTTTTTCATGTTGGGTTCCATACATATTGCCGCAGCCTCAGACTATTTCATATGGTGTTGTTTATTTCAGGCGTGTCCTACAACACCTGATCTCGACGTTTCCCCTTTTTGTGTATGAGATTTATGTTCCTTAATTCCAACTTTTAGTGGTCGTATGGTTTCTCCAATATACCTTTCACTACCCTCACATGGAACTTTGTGAACACATTCTTTTTTATCGGTAATTTTTGGTTTTGTTTTTGTTAAATGAGCTCTAAGTGTATTTTCTGATTTAAAAGCTCTTATTATATTATATCTACTGGAAATTCATCTTATTTTCTCCGAAGTTCCCTTAATGTACTGAATTGTGAAGAAGGGATGTGTTTCTTGTTGTCCAATGTTCGTTGTTCTAAAGTTATTTATAACATCGTTAATTAATTTTAAAGGATAACCATTCTGTTGTAAATCGGCTTTAATATGTGTTACCTCTTTTTCCAATGAATCACCAGTATTGCATATAGATAGAGCGCGATTATAGAGGTGGCGAATAATTCCCCGTTTTGTTACAACAGAATGATTAGAACTATGATTAAGATATTGTCCAGTAAGTGTTGGCTGTCTGTATACTGAAGTTTTAATACTTCCATTTGAACGGTTCACCTTGACATCTGGAAAGGGAAATTGATAATTTACCTCTTTTTCCATGGTTAACTTAATTGAAGGTCGAATGGTATTTAGATGTTTTAAGAAATCATGAAGTTTTTGATCGTTGCCCTTAATGATTTCTTAAAACATCTAAATACCATTCGATCTATAATTAAGTTTACCATGGGAAAAATGATAAATCATCAATTGCCCTTCCTAAATGTTATGGTGAACCGTTCAAAGGAAACTATTAAAACTTCAGTATACAGAAAGCAAACACATTCTGGATAATATCTTAATCATAGTTCTAATCATTCTGTTGTAACAAAACGGTAAATTATACGCAACCTCTATAATCGCGCTATATCTATATGCGATAATGCCGATTCATTGAAAAAAAAAGGTAGCAAATATTAAATCCGATTTACAACAGAATGGTTATTATTTCAAACACATTCCTGCTTCACAATTTCGTACATTAAGGGAACTTCGGAGAAAATAAGACGAATTGCCAGTAGTTATAATATAATGCCTTTAAATCAGGAAGTACACTTAGAACTCATTTAATAAAAACAAAACCAAAAACAACCGATAAGAAAGAACGTGTTTGCAAAGTTCCATGTGAGTGTGATGAAATGTATATTGGAGAAACCAGCGACAACTTGAAGCTAGAATTAAGGAACATAAAACTCATACACAAAAAGGGGAAACGTCGAGATCATGTATTGCAGAACACGCCTGAGAAAAACAACACCATATAAAATGGTCTGAGGATGCGGCAATATATATGGAACCCAACATGAAAAAAAGGAAATTTATAGAAGCAGCTTACATTAAAAACAATAACTAAATCTTCAGTAAACCGAGTGTTGAGATACCTAATCTAAAGTCCGACAACCACATTTTAGTCAACCTATTATAAAGTTACTGATTTCTAGACTACCCTTTTTAAAATTGCCAAATTACCCGGATGATTTAAGGTGAATTAAAAAAAAAATCTTTTTTTAATAATAACAAAATTGTAAAAAGTTTTTGCCTTGGTTAGCGTTTTCTACATGTTAACATATTATATAAAAATGCAAAACTGTATATTTGCAACGCGAACAGATATACGTTATATAAAGAATATGACACGAAAGAAATAAATAATGTTATAATTCAAGATCTAAAATATGTCAATAAAAAATGCAGTAAAATAATTTATGGTGATAAATAAGGATTAATTAAAAATTATATTATAAATATTAAAGATATTAAACGCTAAAAAAATTAAGTGCTGGTAAAACACCAAGAAACGAGTGGAAACTTAAGTAAAATCCGTGTAAATTTTATGAGTCTTTGTTATACCTCAGTGCTTCCAGCCAATGTGTTTTACCATCTAAAAAAGATTATTGTAGAGACAAAATAGCCCCTAATATCCCATTCTCCAGCAAAGATAGGACTAAGCTGCTATTTTTATTTCCTTTTAACCCAAAGGCATAAAACGTCGCCAAATAAAATCTCATTGTTGAAATCTTAGAGAAAACCGTCAAATTTACGGCACAAGAGCTGCTAGCTTTTTCGTTTCTAAACTGATTTATTTCCGCTTGCAGCAGTGTTGTGCTAGCTTTCGGTGTTTACCTAATAAATTAGAAAAATAAAAAGTAAGCCCAGAACTTTATGTCCATTTACGTTTTGCGCGAGTTAAAGTGGAGGTTCCAACGAAATTACTCTGGTGATTTTCCTTTGAATTATATATTATATATGAAGTGTTGCTTCATCAAATACTATAAGGATCTAATGATTATATATTTGGTTAGAAGTGTTAATTAAGATTAAATATAAATAATGGTTGCATTGGAACCCAAATACGAGAGTTTCAGTAATCTTCGTTTATATGCATATTGTCTTTAGAATCGTTAAGTTATGCAAAAAAAATATAAACGTTATTTCGCTTTTATCAAAATTTAATAAAATAAAGAGAAAAACCTCAAACGTATTACTAGATAAAGAGGGAAACATTATTATGAAAACACAACAAAAATTAGGCAGGTGGAAAGAATACTTAGAAAAACTATTTGAAGATCAAAGACACGAAAATTCTTCTATAAACAGTCTGGGCGGTGACATAGGGCCTGAAATTACTAAAGCAGAGGTCATTTATGCATTAAGGTCGATAAAAACTAATAAAGCTGTTGATCCAGATGAAATGCCAGGTGAGTTGTTGAAGCTGATCAGTGACAAAAATTTGGATTTATTGGTGAGATTATTTAATACAATTTACACGACAGGAACTATCCCCCGAGAAATGTTAACATCAACATTCATATGTTTACCAAAGAAAGCAAATTCAAAAGAATGCAGTGACTATCGAACAATCAGTCTCATGTCACATACTTTGAAAAGCCTTTTAAAAATTGTACACGCTAGAATACATTCCAAGTTGGAGCTGGATATTGGTAACACACAGTTTGGCTTCCGGAACGGGGTGGGTACAACAGAAGCATTATTTGCTTTTAATGTGCTTACTCAAAGATGCTTAGATATCAATCAGGACCTCTATGTCTGCTTCATAGATTACAACAAAGCTTTTGATAGGGTCAAACATGACAAACTAATAGAGATTCTCAGAAGCAAAAATTTGGATGAAAGGGATTTAAGGTTGATATCAAATCTGTATTACAATCAGAGAGCGGCAGTAAGATTTGGACAGGAAATATCCGGAGATGTAGAAATACAAAGGGGAGTCAGACAAGGTTGTATATTGACACCTTTACTATTTAACGCTTATTCTGAAGAGGTCATATTGGAAAGTCTTGAATCTGAAACAGCAGGGATAAAAGTAAACGGAGGTTTGATCAACAATATTAGGTATGCAGATGACACCGTAATAATAGCTGATAGTTTGAAAGACCTAGAAAAGATAATGAATAAAATATTGAAAGTCAGTGAAGAATATGGACACTCTCTTAACACGAAAAAGACCAAGTTCATGATAATTAGTAAAAACAACACCAATAATAATGAATCTCTAATGGTAGGAGGCCAGCACATAGAAAGAGTTAAGAAGTACACTTACTTGGGAACCCTAATAACAGAAAATAATGACTATACCGTCGAAATAAAAACCAGAATCGAGAAAGCACGTGCCAACTTTATTAGAATGAAAAAGGTTATCTGCAGCAAAGATCTAACGTTAGCCCTGAAAATACGACTGACTAAATGTTACGTATATAGTGTTCTATATTATGGAATGGAAGCATGGACACTGAATCGAAAGGCAATGAGAAGACTTAACTCTTTTGAGATGTGGACCTGTAGAAGAATTCAGAAGATTTCGTGGGTGGATCGAGTTACGAACGCCGAAGTGTTGAGAAGAATGGGGAAAGAAAAGGAAGTCGAGATACAGTAAAACAGAGAAAACTGCAATATTTCGGACACATTATGCGAGGAGAAAGGTACAGCATCTTACGGTTCATAATCCAGGGCAAAATAAGTGGCAGAAGAGGCGTGGGACGACGACGAATTTCATGGCTAAAAAACCTAAGGGAATGGTTTGGATGCAGTTCAAAACAACTATTTAGAGCAACTGCCTAAAAAATTAAAATAGCTATTATGATTGCCAACCTCCGCAATGGAGAAGGCACTTGAAGAAGAAGAATAAAACTTTAGAAAAACAGCTGACAAAGATGAAGCTGTTCAATGAGCTCTGGAAGATAAATAATATAAAAGTTGCGTTATTACAGATGTAATGGAAAAATTCACAAATATACGAATCGATAGTGCAAATCCTGATTTATGTATAAAAAGTTAAATATCAGCAAAAATGTTGTAACATCAGAATATCAAGACAATGTGTCTTTACACAATAAAACAGTAACTCCACAGAAAGAAGGCCATGGGTTATAACAACCAAAAAGTATTCAAAATGATTGTAATTTGTTTGCACATAAGAAAATTTAGTCGAATAAAATCAAACTGACCTTATCTTTATTAACGAATTATACAGGAACACGCTTCTAGCGACTAAAATATCCTGGTGTAATGTGAGTTCAGGCCACAATCCTATAGTTCAAATATTTAAACTAAAATTTTAGGTAGTATAAAGATAAAATGAAACCAAAATATCTATATCTGAATTCCTTAAAACAACTATATCATAAGGAACAAAGCCATGGATAAAATGAACGTAAGACCGCAAGGAATTCTAACTGGAAATTCGAACTAACGAGATATTGATACAAAATGGCTAAACATTAAATCAGCAATGATAGAACCACACCAAGAAAAATATCAAAAAGTAACGCAGATTGTAAATAAGAGATTTAAGGTCAGCAATTAAATAATACAAAAATAAATATAAAAATAAATATAATGACAATCGCCGGAGAAAAAAACTGCGATTAGTCACAGGGATTCTCACAGGGTACTGCCAGCTAAGAAAACATATATATATATATATATATATATATATATATATATATATATATATATATATATATATATATATATATATATATATATATATAACGGAATGGACGTTTCTTAAGTAAGATAAAGAAAATACTATATTATTCATCAAATCAGAATAAGACAGAAGATAAGCATCGTAAGCAAACGTGCTTAAGTTTAATAAATTACCAGTTTGCCCTAGGGTGAGGGGTAATATAATGCTGGCGCGGCAGCATATGCCACGCCCTAGCATAATAAAAAGATTCCAAGTTATTTGCTTTCATTCAAGCCGTCGAAGCGTAAGTACCGAGTATTGGTATTGCCGTGTTTCGCGCCAATTTTTTTAAATTTGAAATGGTAGTTTATTCCACGGAACAAAAAATGCAGATTATTAAGTGGTACTATTCTGGTAAGGGTATGAATGAAATAATCGGCGGATTTGCATTTACGTGCGTTCCTTCAAAATTTAGAATTTCGGAAATTATTAAAAATTTGAGACAACCGGTGGTCTAAAAATTTGTAAAAAATGCACTGATAATAATAAGAAGCAACCGGTTCCTCAAACTACTGAAGAATGAGCAAATCGGGAGACTGACGTTTGTAGTTTAGCAGAAATTAATTTTCCTTGCAATAGTACCATAATTGCCGAAGAACTGGATATGAACGCACGAACAGTTCAGAATATTTTAAAGCGGAACAAATATCGCTATTACAAATTGCGAATAACTTAATAAATTTTTCCGAAAGATCAGGAAACACGTATGGTGTTTTGTGAGGACATGATAGAAAGGGCTAATAGGGATATAACCCCTGAAGTTTTGGCAAATACGCGAACCGTATTTTACAATAGACTGGGTTATTGTCTCGCTCAAAATGGAGGCCTTTTTGAACACCACTTGTAGACTTTTAGGTGTTTTTGTTGATTTAAATTGAATTTAATTATTTTCCTATTTATTCACAATTACTGAACAAGTTACTTTTATTTTTTACCAGAATCAAAGTTTATTTTTATTAGGATAAATGTTTATTTTGGAACAGAAATATCAATTTTCTTTACGATCAACTGTCAACGAAAAATAATTTTGTTATATTTCGGCTATTTGATGCATTTAAAACAATCAATATACCAAATAGTCATTAAATATTCCAAATTCCATCAATTATGTTATAAGTTAAGACGAAAAGTAAATATACCCACTCGTTCGTTTCAAGGTACTGTTCGTTTTCCTGTCGCATGAAAGTTGGCGGGAGTAATATTGCGTGTAGGCGTTCCCTACGATCTTCTGTCCCGAACTAGCTCGAAAGAGGATAGAAGGGCCTAGTGGGTCAGAATTTGCGTAAAAGGGACAAAAATAATTTCCAGTTAAGAAATTTAAACTAGAAGGTTGGCTATAGGAATGTTTCTATTAAATCTCGGTAATATGAACGGTTAGTCTTTTCTTTCTAAAGTTTCGTCTTAGGTCAAAGGCAACAGTTTTATGGTTGCGTCGCGGCCAATTAGAGTTGTGCGCCGCTCTTTCATTTGACATTGGATTGTCGAGAGATAAATATCAACTATTACGAAATCGGGCTAAACAGAAAGGCAGGATTAAATTTTCGCCATACTCTGGTGCGTAAAATACAAAAAAGCATGTTATTCACATGACGATTTTCCAACCTCTACTAAATCAAAAGCCGAGGTTAAATTCCAAGGCTTACTGGATCACACAGTGGATCGAATTATATTGCGGGAATTAGACACCCTTGAACAAATCGATAAATTAGATTTGTCAATATGAGTTTCATTTGCATATGGGGCTTCGACGCAACGTCAGGTCAGAGCCAGGACAAATTGAAATTCACTGATCCGAATATTTCTGATACAAACTTATTCCTAGCACTACGAGGTGAAGTTATGGAGGTTCTACGTAACATTCCCGAAGAGAAACAGAATGATTACGAGTTTATTGTGAGCTTCGAAAACGGTGAATGAGATTTCACCGAAACGTCAGCTGCCTTACTGTCCTGAGAACTCAGCAGATTACACATCACACAGGCAAGTTGTTGAAGGTAGCAACATGAGTAAATCTCAAAAAGAGTATTTTCTTAACGGTAATTTGTGCACTATTTTTCAAGAAACCACGGTATAAATTTTACGAGTACTTACCAAAGTAGGTGTCGAATACGCGATGCTGCCGATTTGCATCATGACATTGTGTTTTGTCGCTTGGATATAACAAACTTGATGCATATAATTCCAAAATTCAAACATTATATTTAGTTTTAAACAACTTTAAGATACGATTATTGAATGACCAATGACTGCTATAAAAATATATACAAAAAAAATCCTAGATAGTTTAAAATGAAAATCTAAAAAATGAAAAGAATGATCTGAGTAAAGATCATATTGAGGAATGTAAAAAAGCTAAGCTTAACCAAGAATCAAATTCAACGCAATTATAAACGAGGCGCCCTAATAGTTATGTGAACTAACCTGAACTAACAAATATTAAAAAAAAAAAGAGAACCAGAGTTGTATTTGCAGAAAATATGCTATTTGGACATAATTTTTCCTCTAAATGCTTGGAAAAAAGAGAGCAAATATAGACAACAACAAATCTATTGTTTTTTGAAGGTCATAGAAAACGATTTTTCTTGCGAAGTAGTAGATTTTTGTTGGACTTCCATGGTCTTAATTTTGTTCTTCAATGTAACGACGTTTCGGCTATTAGATATCTCCAGTCGTTTACAAGTGAATTTGTGTAAAATTCACTTGAAAACGGCTGGCGATAACTACTAGCTGAAACATCGTAATATTCAACAACAAAATTAAGACAATGGAAGTCAAACAGATATCTACTACTTAACAAATATATATTATCTAGAAAAAATAGGAAAAAGGAAATTTTCAACTATATCAGAGGGATTCATGGACACACAAAAAACTTTATACAATTTCACGATTATTTAAAGATCGCATTTACAACAAAACTGTGTTACCAGAAATTTTAATAGCTTTGAAAATCAAGTATCACGCTCACTGCTTTATATCGTATGAAAAAGAATAAATGAAAAGTGTTAAAATTAAAAAAAAAAAAAAAACTGAAGCAGGGCGTCAAAACATGCAAAAATAATAATAATGACTAAAGTCCTTTACGCTATTGTGAATGATGCAATAATTAGCGAAAGTTATATTGGATTATGTGCACCAGGCGAACGCCTGTAATTAGACATCCACTGAAATATTTTATATTTCCAAAAAAAAAATATTTTTTTGATCATTAATAACTTTCTTGCTTATAACAAATTACCTGGGTATTGTTCGAGAATCCACCCTGGATATTCGTAATCAAAGGATCCAAATACATATAAAAAAGTTGGGTGGGGCTGAGGGCTACCGGATTATAAAGCCATTTTTATTAAGTCCTCATCCAGTAGTAATCCGACCTCTCACTTTGTCGAATTTTAAGATGTGATTTTTTTTGGAACACTTGAATAATTAATTACATTATCTTGATATTTTGAAGTCGCACATATTAAACCATGATCTGGAAGACCTTCAACATTTTTTCTCTTATCCTTTCATGATCTTAGGTACGAAAAATACATTTTTATATATTTTGCAGCGGCAGCTGTTCTCCTGAAACTATACTGATAAAGTTTCCGCAGTAGAATTTCGTGACTAACACAATTCAAATGCTTTAGCTAAGTCACAACAAACCATTGTTGAAACATCCCTCTTATAAATATGCGAATATAAGCTCACTGGCAACTTAAAAATTACATCATCAGTGCCCCGCTTTTGTTGAAACGCAAACTGATTACTATTTAAAAGATGTGCTTTGACTAACTTTTCAATGTTTTTCGAAAACGTTGATAAAAGTGATGTTGGTCTATAATTAGGTGGTTTTTCCAGTTTTTTTTCCTTGAAAAGAGAAATCACTTTTAAAAATTTCAATCAGAATGGAAACATTTCCAACTTCCATGAGGAATTGATTGCGTGAACCAAAATGGTCAGTATGTTCTCCGAGAAAGTAAAAAATATCCCTCAAATTACCTGCAGCAATCATGGGCTATAAAGGGCCAAGGTATCGATGATCAAGTATTACCACCTTTTGTTTATTCAGTCATGGGTCCCAACTGAAAATCAATCATCACCAGAAACATCTTTGTTGATAATATTTATTATTGTATCTTTAAGTTACACTAAGTTAGAGGACATAAAGTCAAGGCAATGTAATATAGATATCTTAAGATAATTAGGTAGGTCAATAGATGCAGTTAGATCCCCTATAATCTTTTTAGTAATAGTACAATACAGTAAGTTCAACTTGTCAGGAAAGAAACTTGATAGCTGTTTGTGAAAATCCGCTTCTCTGATCTCATTCACTGTCCACATCTCTGTAGTCCGTAGGCCATCAGAATAATATAGAATATTAGTTTGTGCCTGGTTCTCTAATTTTCTATACAGCACCCGGTATTTGTCGAAATAATTATGAAAATCGGGATTGTCAGTATACTTTCTAATCAAATAGCACAGATTTCAGATGAGATTTTTAATCTTCTAGTAAACCACAGTTTTTTTTTTCATTCTTTTTGATTTTTTAATAGTAAAACTTCATTAAATGTGTTTAATAGACGGTCCTAAAAATATACCAATATTATCCTGAGATCTGAAAACATCCCCTAATACACAAGTTCACTCAACTGATAAAACATATTATAATAATTCGCATTAAAATTCTACCATACTTAACTTGGGACAAATGGAACTGAACAAGTTAAAATATCATAGATAATAGCATCGTGGTCAGACAAAACCGCATTAACCACTGTACAGCCAACACTGCCATCATACAAATTTAATCATAGATAATCAATCATTGTAAAGGATTGCCGGGTAATGCGAATATATATATATATATATATATATATATATATATATATATATATATATATATATATATAATATTATATACAAAAAGGAAGATATCCTTAAGAAATGGTTGAAATCTGTGTTTGACCCTTTGCCCTACGTTGAATGATTCATATCTTCAAGTTTTTTCTGAAAATTATCCACAAGTTTACAAAATACTAGAGGCTGATATCAGTGACATTCAATTTGGGTTCTAGAATAATGAGCAGCGGTGAACACCAATGGTTA
This sequence comes from Diaprepes abbreviatus, assembly GCA_034092305.1. NCBI lineage: Eukaryota > Metazoa > Arthropoda > Insecta > Coleoptera > Curculionidae > Diaprepes > Diaprepes abbreviatus. The sequence goes on from JASJET010000104.1 coordinate 3,029,382, forward strand.
TTTATCAGAAGATATATAAATCTTAAGAAGCGTTCGGAAGGAATGCGTGCTGCTACCTATTCTCTACAACACGTGTTCCGAATATGCATACAGAGAAGCAATAGGTAGTCAGCAAAAAGTGGTCGTCAATGGATAAACAATTCATAATATCCGCTATGCGTCTCACAATGCAATCAAAGCATTTAATCAAAAGGGTCATCGGGATATGCTGGATAATATTAAGAGAGCGATTGAAGTGTATGGTCTTAGAATGAACCTTAAAAACGGAACAATTGTTATCCAGAAAATGACCATTAATATTAAGGATAAAGAAATAAAAGTTGAAAACAATCACGTCGAAAGAGTTCAGAAATGTCAGTATTTCGGAACTAGAACAGATATTAATAACGATTTGACTATTGAAATTAATAGATGAGTTGAGATGAATAGATCGGCTGTTGAATTGAATATTTTTTCAACAATACCAATCTCTCACTGAAACTAAGAATGTTTATGGTTTGATGCTATGTCTTCTTGATCTTGATAATGGAATCTTGGAGAATGAGACAACAAAATAAAACAAACTTGAATTTTTTGATCATGGGGTACAGATGAATGTTGAAGATCGAATAGACGTAAAGCATCTCCAATGCGGAGGACCATCATTACATAAATAAAGAAAATTAATTGTTTCTAACTTAAATTGTAAAATGTGGGTTATAAAATAGGAGGAGAAGGATACTGTTTTCTTCAACTGAGCATGTGGAGCAAAATAGTGGTTCATCGAGTCTAACCACATACTATGAAGGTGACAATATATCATAATACATTGGTTAGAAATACCTAGCACTGAAACACAATAGGAAGAGCAAGGTGATGCTGAGAAAGTAAAAATTATCAAATAAACCTGTTTGCCATAAAAATTCAAATCATGATTAACGAGATATGGTCAAATATAGAACGAAACGCAACCAAACAAAGGAGTCCCGAATTTGCGCTGTAGAAACTCGACGTGGAATTTTTTTTTCTAGTTCACGAAAGATCTAAGAAAGAAATTTTAACCCATTTCAAGGTGAATGATGTGACATTAAATTGGATCATATCGCTGCATTAAAAATAGCAGTTCCTTTCACTAATTCAAAAACTATACAAAAACATAAACTATGGTTAGTATAATAATACAATCATTTAAAAAGCAAAAAATATTTGAGAAGCTAGCCTCTGACAATAAAAAAGAAACTTTAAAATAAGCTCCAATTCACTCTGAACAATACCCATAGCTCATAATGACATACAATCTTTAGGAAATAAAATACTTCAAACTGAAATTTATCTTCAGATAAACAATGTGACACAATGTGCTTTCGATAAGTGAATACTAGATAACATCTGTTGAGTTTTTCAAAAAATTTTAGTTATAGAAGAGATTCTTATTGCTATAGATCAACATTTGTTCATGGTGGTATCGTAATTTTATACAAGATTAATTTTGTGGAACGTACTAACATCTCCATATATTGAGAACGTATATTAAATTGCGTTTAGGAAATTTCACTTATGTATTAATATAATTATTATCATTATACATGGTGTCCTAAGTTGGTGATGACTGCATTGTAAACTCGAAAACTATAAAAGATGGAATGACAGTTAAATAGAGAAAGTTTTAGATAAATGTCAGTAGGTTATTGGTAATATTGAAAATGAATTGAAATACTACTCATCGTGTTTCGAAAAAATGGCCACAGTGTATTAAAAAAAATGGTAGACATTTTGAACTTTAATATGACTGTGTAGTTTATAATTATTAAATAACATTTTTACAGAGATCGCAGTCTTATAGGGAGATATTATTATTCGTTTGAATTAATTCTTAAGTAAAAGACCTATTTAAATTTCAGTATTGACAAATACTTTAATTTTCATTAAAAAATGTTTTTATTTATTTTTAGCTTATAAAGTTGATTTTTTTCTGCGTTATTGTGTCGCATAGTTTTATGAAAAAAATTAAGTACTTGTTGATGACTAAAAAATCCAATATGGCGGTAATACGGAAGAACAAAGTTAACAATGGTTCCAGAAATGGAAACGTTATAATTAAAACTTTTCTAAATAGACGCATTCTACACAAAAAGTGGCCATACAAAAGTGTTTACAAATTTAAGAAATTTTGGGAAATAAAAAAGTCACAGCCGATCTAAATAAGCAAGATTTTATTTTTTTTTTAAATATCTCAAAAATGAAAGAAAACAAAAACCAATGTACAGGCACCAATAATCTACTAACATAATTTCCTAAATCTTTCCCCATTTAAGCACCTTTATATCTCATATAGTTTTCGAAAGTGCAATGCTGTCATCACCAATTTCGGACGCCCTTTTAATGGACCCCCAATACACAATCAACGATTTTTTCTAGTTAATGATACGGGTTTTTAACGAGACCATGTCATGTAGTAATTAATGGTGGCTTCAGCACTGCTTTCCAATGTAATAATGTAAAGAACTTAAATTTTAATATTTCATTTACTGTAATTCCATGTACTTAAGACTAAACAAGAGTTCATAGCTATATTGATAAGTTTCTTTTAAATTTCACTCCAAAAATATTTATTTCAATGTTTTGGATCTGGAGCTATTGACTTAAATGCAGTTTAAGGAAAACCCGCATGAAATATATTGTTCGCTTAATACTATAGGTTCCACTGATTTTTTGATATTTATGTATTCAGGATGATTATGCAAATGAAATATCTTAACTGTCTCTTAAAAAATAATTAAAGTAATGAATCACGAATTTACCACAAAATCAATTATCCTGTGAATAAAAAAAACAATCATATATTTTGGTATAATAATGCTTTGAAATTTCTTCGACAATAAAGTTTACAAATGATGTTAATGTCAAAATCCTAATGAAAGAAATGAAGAGCTTTATATATATTTAAGAAGCTTTTATAAAAATAAATTTGCTAAATATAAAAAAGATGCTAATGAGAAATAAATAAGATCCAACTGGAATAAAGTTAATGTCTATGTGGGATGTGGTCAAAAACTGTTAGCCATTGAAAAAGCAATTTGTTCGTTCTGATGTAATAGACGCTAATAAAATATATTTCTCCTATTCACAAACTTCTACCTTACTTCACCGACCTACTTTATTTTCGAATATGTATATTAGCTTAATTTCCAAGATATTAACCTGAGATTCTATTTACTGGTAAGCTGTAGACTCATAAGCATTATTACAGTTGCCTAAAAAAAGTTGAAAATAATATTTCCAAAAAGAGTTTATGTAAACTTATGATATTTTTTTATTCCTATAGTAGGAAGAAGCATTAAATTGGCCGTTCCTTATTCGGTGAATACTGTTACGTTTGACTTTTGCTGGGATTACATTTTGCGACCTCAGAAAGGATTTCGATTCCATTTTACTTGATATTTTTTTAATCTTAGCATTGTAGTTTTATTTCTTGAAGTTTTTCTCTTATTCATGTTTATTTCAATTATAAAGTTCAAAATGTCTGTTAAAGTAATAACTTTTCAGAGACCAATGTGTAAACCAACTTTCAAAATTAAAAACGTAAGGATACAAAAAAAAATGTTACACGCTTGATCGTGTTCTTATAGCAGATTTGTTATGCAATTAAAGAATCTTAATATGATTAAGGATTGATCACTTTATTGTTGATTCATTTTCAGTGTTTTCTACTTTATCTATATTTTCATTTTACCTATTTTAATCTGTGACATTTTTATTGTTTAGATGCTTATTCTAATGTGTTAAAATTGTATTAATCGTTGATATAACTAATGATCTATTTTATTTTATTCTACTCCATTCTATATCTCTCTCTCCTCCTTAGGAGCCATAGAAATTAGTGTCACGATGTCAAAATCCGAGAAAGGTGAGAAGGGGATGTCCACAGGGCATAATCTTCCTGTAAACAGAGTGTCATTTGTGAAATAATGCAGACTGCACTAAGAATAATACTTACTATCGATAAGCTCAAAAAAGACAGAGATGATCCTTTTCACTAAGAAAAGGAAATTAGACATACTCTCGGCAGAGGTAAAATACCTCGGTATAACCTTAGACAGTAGATTAACATGGAATTCTCACCTCGAAAGTAGAATAAAGTAAGCATATATAGTTTATGAACACCGTCGCCAAACCATGGGTGAAATCTGCCTATGTACCCCATGAGTTTCCATGTGTCATACGGCTATCATAAGGCCAATGTCAACATATGGGGTTGTATGGGGACCAAAAGCAAAGCAAACAATAGCAATCCAAAAATTATATCAGTTTCAAGGAACAGCATGCCTCGATATTTCAGAAGAAATTGAGGTAATCCTCCGTCTTACCCCTCTTGGTACTGTGGGAACTAAATCAAGTGTTGGATTTCATGCGATACGTTATCGCTGGTGGAGAGAAATGTTGGATACGATTCCACTTCCTCAGATAAAGACAAGCTCTGCTACACCAATATTTGTCTTCAATATAACCCTAGACTATCCAACTCTCATACACAGATGTAACAGATGAAATTACTATCTACAATCTATTCTAAATCCCCGATCATGACTATTAGCTGGGCAATGAGTGAATTCCAGTGTAATTCAAACAAAGCTAACTCGCATTAACATAGCAGCAATCGAAATTATCAATAGAATTATAACTCTATAGGAGGACGCTGAACAGGTCAAACGAAGCTTAAGTCCTTTAGAGCCTAGCTTTCCCTACTTTCCATATCAAGAGACTACTTAATTGAGGAAAATTCTTCCGCATTGAATTGGTTAAGTTGCCAGCTATTAACGGGGATACTAACAGAGTGCAGTTTATAACTAATTTATTTATTTTTTGTTTACAGTGACACCGTTGGAGATGATCTGTTTTTAATTAAATTGGCGGAACAAATCATAAAATTTATATTTAATAAAAATTGTTAATGTTGGGTTTCCAACGAATTTGAGACTTTCCATTTAAACCCAAATGTAATGTTTATCATATTCATAAGGCCATTTTTCTCATATTACATGAGGATGAATATAGATAACAAAAGCCGACAAAATTTGGTATATCAATTTTTTTCATCCCTAGAATATCGTCAATTAAAATTTATTATTTCGGCGTAAAAACACACCCAAGGCCCTACCTTAGACAGATTGATTTCCTTTTTAAGAAAGTTGCTTTCTCGTCTATATGCTATCTTGACTATTTTAGGAGATGCTCTTAAAATTAGTGGTATCAGCTTTTTCGTGCAATTAATGGAAAATTCAATATGGCGGCTTAAAATTTGGCGACTCAAAGTTAAGGACTTTCAAGTTCAGGCAAAAATAGTGAGCTAGAAGCGAGGCCGCTAGTGACCTCAAAGTGAGATTCAAATTTTAGTCGAGGGTTTTCGAGGAATGTGAAGATGAGAATATAGTCAGAATTAATTTAAGAAAAACCCGAATTTGTCACTGAAACTTTGTACTCGGAGGTTTTTGAGGTCACTGAGTATGGAAAACAATTTAATACGTAAAATGGCGTATTTATTTCAAGTCCGAAGGTAGCAGATTTTACTCACATATAGCATATAATGAAGACTATCGTCACGGAAGTATTGAAATTGAGTAAAACATTTGAAAAAAACTAGATTAACCTGAAAATTATTACTAATAAAAGATCTTGCTTAGTAATCGGATGCTATTAAGTCTAAAAAAAAATTGGTAGGAAACAAGAATTTAAATACATATTTTTTTGCATTCTTTTTATAAATGTTCGTGTTTCTTTATAATTTGAAAACGCCAAGCGTCGCCAACAAATAATTATTCCCGAAACCAACTCAATTGTTTGTGCGGTTAATTTCTTGTACAGATGTACCGATAAAGATTTAAGGGTCTTGCAAGGTTCAGCGAACATTTGGCCAAGATTCAAATTACTACTAAAATGATAACCGGAAATTTAAATGGGTACAACTTATCACGATATAGTGCAAATTAAGTCATGAATATTCTCTAATAGTATATTTGCATAGTTTAGGGATTTATAGTTATGAATATAATAAGACATCTAGATATGTTCCTGATAAAATAAAATGTATTGAAATTAATCTATAAAATATAAAATACTACGTACCTGATTAAGAACTATCGACCACTGACTGGTATAATATCCTTTCCAAACTATTAGAAAAACACTTTCACTGCGACTGCAGTCATATTTGGAAAAAAATGGTCGCCAGTATGACATTACAAGTAATGAATCAGTTTTTACGGCAGAAGCGACTCTTAATTTAGGGGGGGGGAGGGTTTTGCACTTCAAAAAAATCGATTTTTTTTTTTGTCTTCTCTTGTAGTTAAACATTTCAAGTCGATCCGAACAAAATTCTCAAAGTTATCGAGAAGTAAGTCTCCGCTCCTTCAAACTGTAGTTCCGACAGCTGCGGACGCTCAGAACGTCAGAGCGCAGCTGATGATCAGGTATACAGTTTATTCACTTGGGAACTATTCTGGACTTTCGAGAAATTTCCATTTAGTATAGACAAGTACCTATATAAGCCGGAAATATATATTTTACACGTGTATAATAATCAATCAGTTGGTTGTGGAACGTTCAATCGTGCGCTTGTTTTCAGTAATTTAATAATTTTGTAAAGATCTTTTCTATTGAACAATGCCGAGAATATCTCAAGTTTCGAGAGATGATCAAAGGAATAGTAGAGCTTTTTTGTGTAGGTCAAAAAAAGGCCAAATCCAAGTAAAGTAAAAAAAGATGAAACTAGTACTTCAAGTGCATCATCAAAAAAAAATAAAGTTAAATACCAGTGCGAGCGCGCCGGAAGACGTTGAAAAACATTATAGAATTGTAGATTTTTTACTTGTTTTCTCGACAATTTCAACGTTAGTGAAATGTTCTCAGTATGATGGTTCAATTCAGTTTAAAAGTTTCCATAAAGAAGGTCTTGGTTTTTAAATTCAGGTTAAATGTGCTAAATGTAATCCACGCTATATACCGTCGAGTAACAAAATTGGTCATCGCTATGAAATCAACACTCGATTTGCTTTCGTTATGCGTGTTTTAGGCTTGGGTTTAGCAAGCTGTAATAAGTTTTGCGGTCTCATGGACATTGCAAGTAATTTTTTATCAAAGACGTCTTATTTGGAGATTATGAAAATGAGTTGCTCCTACGTAGAAACGACTGCTTTTCGCAGTAAACGAAGAAAAGCAAAAACCACGTGAAAACTCGGAGTCTGACACTTTGACTATTTCTGGCGATACCACGTGGCATCAGCAAGGCTACAGCTCCTCCTTTGGCGTCACATCATTGATTGGTTATTGGACTGGAAAAGTAATTGATATTTTCCTAAGTAGTTTGCATTGTCACCTTTGTAAATTATGGGAAAAAAAATGAAGACCGCTGAATTTGAAGAGTCGTATTCACAACACGTTGCTAAGGATGAATGTCATGCCAATCATACTGGACCATCAGATAACATGGAAGAAAACACAGTAATCAAAATGTTTCGCTGCTCAGAAGAAAATTATAGAGCAAAGATTAGCAATTATATCGGAGACGGCGACAGGAAAACTTACGACAATTTAGTGCAAGCGAAACCTTACGGTGAAAACTTCACTATAAATGAAAAAGAATGTGTAGGCCATGTACAAAAACGAATGGAAAAACGTTTACATAATTTGGTATATCGACTACTGAAGATGTAGTCGTGAAAAAAGGAAAAAAATCAGGTAGAACGCGGCGAAGTAAAATACTTGGTGGCAAAGGAAAACTTACTGGAGAAGTAATCGATAATTTGAGTCGATACTACGGAGCAGCAATAAGGAATAATTGAGATTCGGTCGATAAAATTATAAATGCGATCTGGGCCACGTACTACCACCAGCAGTCGACAGACGATAATCCTCAACACGATATGTGCATGAGCGGTGAGAATTTATGGTGTCCTTATCAAAAAGCTCTGGCCACAAAAGGAGTGGAGAATTTCCAGCACAATTACACTCCACTTCCAGAAAATGTCATCCAAGCTATAAAACCAATTTATGAAGATTTGATCAAGGATGAACTTCTGGAAAGATGTCTTAAAGGTTTTACCCAAAATGCGAACGAAAATTTGAACAAATTTATTTGGAGCATCGTATCAAAAAAATTATCTGGCAGCAAACAAATTGTTGAATTTGCAGCCCATGTAGCTGCATGTACTTTCAACGAAGGTGCTGGCGCATTCGTCACTTTTCTTTCGGATATAAACATCAGCCTTGGGCCGAGCGCTCACGAATATGCAAGATTGGAGGACAGCAGTCGCATCAACAGGGCCAACATACGAGTTGAGCAGCACAACAAAGAGGCCAGAATAAAGCAAAGACTCGAAAAAAAAGAGGCTGAGGACATTGAAGCTGCTGCAGGGACTGTCTTCTATGAGGCTAGAATCAGTGTAAGTTGAAAAAAAAATTGTTTTTCTTCACTTTTTTAGCTTCTAAAACTTTCAACGCGTTTTTCTCAAAACCACTTTTCAAAGTCCGTGTTCACTCCCATTTTAAAACTACTTGACCGATTCATTTCAAATTAGGTACACACATTCTGCATATAAAATACCTCCAATGGTGAGTTTTAAAATTTTTTCTTATTTAGGGGGTTTTTACTTGCAAAATGGCGGAATTTTTCGTGAAAAATAGCACTTTTCATTTTAAATGGCCGCCAAAAATTTTAAAGTGAAAAAAAATAATCTAAGAACGTTTTGGGGAGGACTTATTAATATTTTGACTAAATTCAAATGGTTTTTGATTTCAGATAATTTTTAGCTGCGATACAATGAACACGGCAAATCGCCTTTTTCCAAAGACGCTCTGGAAAAAGCTTTGTGACCGGCTTGTTTGTGAATATTTTTTCATCAAAATTTTATAGAATGTTCTTAAAACTTTACTTAATAATGTATAAAAGGTTTTAATAAATTTATACAAATAATTTTTCTCAAAACAATTCGTAAAAAAAGTGTATTTTTTCACGCTGAAAACCCTACCCCTCCCCCCCTTAATTTACTTATGAATAAATTGCTGCATTACACTATTGTCATATTTTCTGAAGAGAGCATTTAATTGTATCGATGATAAAATCGCAATAAAAACTGTATTCTTTAGATTTTAAAGGTACTTGCTCACTCTTAAATATAATTTGCTATTCTAGTAAATTTACATATTTCACTCTATGCTTTAGTACATAATATTATCCAGTGTGTTCCGATAATGCATCAGAATACTTAGAAAGGTAGCTCTACGTGATAAAATAAAGGTAATAAGTCATGAAAACAAAAAGTCCAAATCACTATACTTTTCGAGTTACAGCCCACCTTGCAGATAGTCTTTAAACAATGCGGTTGATATTTGGCACAAGAAGCATGGTTAATAACTTCTATCGTTCAGTTTTAAAAATCTTTCTCCACTGTACCACCAGAGATCACTTTCCCTGAAACTAAAATTTGATTTTTCACATATATTTTTTGTTTTGACAGTGATTGTGTGCTAAAAAAACACTACAAAAAGTAAGTATATATATTTTAGGTTATACTGGATCAAGGTAATGTTCTTTATAAGATTAATTGCGACAGCCACCATAGTCCAATTTAAGTTGTTATGATTCGATGGATCTATGAACAATCATTTGTTTTTTGTTAGTTTTGAAACAAAGAAGTTGATACACATAAAAAAAATGATCAAAACTACTCTATTGAGTTTCGTCAGAGCAGTAATTTTGACTACATAACAAGTAGATTTATTCTAAAAACATTAAAAAGTTTAGTAAAAAATATATGCATTTGCTTATTTATTTACAAACTTAATTTTCTATAATGTCCTTTAACTATTAACTTTTCATAAATTGCGAATTATTTTAGAGGAATAACATTTTGTCTATTTATTAGGTACTGTAAATAAATATCGACATATATAAAACATAAAAGAAAATGTGTATATTTAAATGTTTAAAAAAAATAATGAAAAAAGAAACTTTAACCGCAGAGAGTCGAACCCGAGACGTTCGCTCATGAACCAAAAATTCTGCCACCGAACTAATCTATCGTATCGGTTGAAAGCAGGGAGGGGAGTTTGAATAGTTATTCCCTTAAGAATCACGTGATCTATGGTCCGCCCATTAGAAGGAAAGGAGACTACGGCTTTCACTCTTTTTCTTGTCTCGCACTATGAAAATTACTAAATCTGAATATCTGAATGCTTTATATATTCCTTTTTTGTATCAGCTAATAATGATCAAAACTACCGGTTGACAAATGTATAACAGAGCTGCTGCGTGGTGTTGAGTCTAGGATCAAGAGTGAAACTAGCTCATGACATGAGCCTTTGCTGAACTATCAATTGAATTTTTTATTCCTCATTAACATGTTAGCCATAAAAAATTACAATGCATCTGTGAGGTAAGTATTTGTGGTAAAATTTGGTTTTCAGAGGAAAAGTCGCAGTAAAAACCCTCTCGATGTTAAAGAATACTGATATGAGTTGCAAGGGCTTCTCAGTCAGTTTCTGTTAATTAAGTTCTATAAAAACGATTAAAATAATTCTATATATATATATATATATATATATATATATATATATATATATTATGCGATATTATATTATGATAATTATTAATTAATTGGTTATTATAAAATATTCAGTTATGTTAATTTATAAGTGATGATCATATACCCGGATATTATGAAATAATGATAAAATGACTATCATATCTTACACAATAATATTACTATTTACAGAATATGATTTATACTTTTAAAATATATATTATAAAAACGATTAAAATAATTCAATATATACATATATATATATATATATATATATATATATATATATATATATATATATATATATATATATATTATGCGATATTATATTATGATAATTATCAATTAATTGGTTATTATAAAATATTCAGTTATGTTAATTCATAAGTGATGATCATATACCCGGATATTATGAAATAATGATAAAATGACTATCATATCTTACACAATAATATTACTATTTACAGAATATGATTTATACTTTTAAAATATATAAATATATATATATATATATATATATATATATATATATATATATATATATATATATATATATATATATATATATATATATATGTGAAATGCGAAGTATTCTGAATTTATACTTAATGCTTACCGTAATAATCATTACATGTGAATCATGATTTTTACCATTATACATGTGCTTACTAAATTTTAGTAAATATATATCATATTTGACATATTGTTTATTGCTTACTTATATATTACAGGCTTTAGAGGTAATGTTAACAAGCTTATTCTCCTTGCAAAACAAAAAAATTCATGTAAACGTTGATACAGCTTTATAAAGTAACGCAAGACAAAAATATGGTGTCCTTACGCAGAAATACTCTTCTTTCTGTTTATTAATGACCTAGTCTTGAATCTAGAATAAAACGAGAAATCCAGAGTTGCGATCTACACAGACGACACTTCTATATTCTGTCTGTGTCATAACTTAGTATTCTAATTCAACTTACAAATCAAACTTAAAAAAAATCAAAAATTGGTAAGCTCGGAATAATCGTGACCCCAAAATAACCGGGTAGTGATTATCAGCGCTCTAGTTTTTAGATCTACTTTTTTATATTTTTAAATACCTGCATACGGATATGTAGTTATTTTCCCCTAAAAATGAAGGATTATTAAAAAAATTTCATATTTTTCCACATTCAAGCCGCTATATCTCAGGGAATTATATATATATATATATATATATATATATATATATATATATATATATATATATATATATATATATATATATATATATGTATATATATATTTCTAGCACTGTATTTACTTACCCATCACGAAAGGGTGGAAGTGTGTTAAAGGGTTCGTTTCCCTACTGCTTAATGCGCTTGCCTATCCTGTGCTAACGAGAACCAATAAGTTCAAAGTCGGTCTACAGGGAAGAGGCTCCAATCTTTCCTAGTACTTTTTTGTAATTTGAGATAGTAATTTGTCTCCAACCGTATTAGGAAATAGTACGTCTGAACTTATAGTATAAGATTTTTTCAGTTGGTTAAGAACTAAACGGTTTCTTTAATATAAATGTAACAATAAATTCGTTTCAAAGTTGTTTAAGGTGGGTGGAGGAAGGGCTTTTTTTAATGTGTGAATAATACTAATATTTTTATTCACTCTTTTGAGTATTTTCAAGTATTAAAAACTATTATAAATGCGAAGTTTATAATTGAAATTGACAAAAAAAAATGCAAAAACTTATTTTTATCGGTAAACATTGTTATATGTTATTTAAATAAGAAAAATAACATAATAATTAAGGCAACCAGACACTCAAGCTTTTACTTTATTACCCAGGAATTTTGTTCTTGAATTAACAGGCCAATTAGCATGCATCCAGATAGGCATATCAGGGACGATATAATGGTAAAAAATCCATTCTATCAGAATAGGTATGCTTACAGGAGCAGGAGATCTACAGAGACAGCGCTTTATAAACTGGTCAACAAATTAGAAAATACGCTGGCAAATACAGAAATGCTCCTAGGAGCATTTTTAGACATAGAGAGGGAAATAAGGAACATCAGTTTAAAAGAAACCTGTCGCACGTGGATAGAAAATATGGTAAAAGATAGGATTATCTGTACAGAACTGCTTGGAAAAACGCTAATGGTGCGGGTAACTGGAGGGTGTCCGCAGGGGGGAGTTCTCCCTCCACTGCTTTGGAATGGGTCACTCTCTGGATACGCTGATGACTTAGTACTCTTAACCCAAGGTAAACTTAATACAACTGTGATAGAAAGAATGCAACAGGCTCTCAAGGTTGTATAAAGATTCATAGAACAGGAAGGACTAAATATAGGTTCCCAAAAGACGGTCATAATCTCCTTCACAAAACGGAGGACTTCGGACCCGTTATCCTATAAGGAAACACAATACCATTCTCACAGGAAGTTAAATATCTTGGAGCAGGCGCGGATTTAAAGGGAGGGCGATGGGGGCGATCCTTTTGAAAAATGCATTTTTAAAGGGACAGCATAGACTCGGTGTGAGATATTAACACATAAAAGATCTCGCATGATTTATTAAGATCTTTTCAAATAAAAATATTAAAACTGGCCCTAGTTCTGACGATATGCTAATTCTACAAGAAAATTCATTGGGCTCTTGTCGTTTTGATATAATACAAAACACGTCATCGCGGAATTCCAAATTAAATAATCTGTCTATTATTTCTGCACTACTCAGTGATAACTAAAAGCAATAAAGCTAACTGAATTTACCTTGTTTATTAATATATTTCCGATTGTTATAACATAAATAAACACAAATCAAAGAATGAAATGCCATATAATAATCAAACCAGGTAGTTGTCATCATTCATGCACTTGAGAATTATTGTGGACCGAACGTGCGCGTCCGGACACAGCCCTCAACTCCATAATTTTTGTCTAATAACATATGTAGATAGCACAGTAGATATCATTGAGTTATTTTGTTGTTGAGCTATTCTGTAGATTAATTATTTCAATGTAAACCTACCCTCAGTAAACCCGCTACATGAATCTATCGCACATGTGAGCTAATTTTCCACACATAAACCCGAAACCTTAGTTTGGACTAGTCTTGTTATCTCGATACCATTCATCCTAAGACCAATGCAATATAAAAACGTAGTTTATAAAAAGTTTTGTATTGAGATTTGCATTCATTTATAGCGATAGGTGAGCGAAACACCTTCAAAAAGTCGCTTAGAAATAGCAGTATGTGACCACGGATCATGAATATGGTGTTATTTTTCCACAAAAAAAATAGAATAAATCTGAATAAAAAAAGAATATTTGGTCACATACTGCTATTTCTAAGCGACTTTTTGAAGGTGTACTGCTCACTTATCGCTATAAATGATTGCAAATCTCAATATATAACTTTTTATAAACCAAGTTTCTTATGCAGCTTTGCTCTTAGGATGAATGGTATCGAGATAACAAGACTAGTCCAGGCTAAGGTTTCAGGTTTATGTGTTGATAGTCAGCTCACATGTGCGACAGATTTATATAGCATATTAACTGAAGTAGGCTTACATCCCAATGATTAATCTGCAGAATAGCTTAGCAACAAAACAACTCCATGATATCGACTATACTTTGATATATAGCTATTAAGTATTATGTCAGAAAAATTAGACAGACAATAGGGATACAAAATCACTCTCCTTTTTAGTAACCCGAATTTCGTTTGAAAGAAATTTTTTTTTATTTGAAAACTACTATTTTTACTTAAAAACCTCATTGCCAAGAAATCTTTGAAATGCATTTTTGCTTGTCAAAATTCGTTCAATTCTTAATAACATGTCTAGAAACTGTTGAAATCATTAACCACCTCAAGGATAATACTTAATTAGTGATACAAAAAAGTTGGCAAACTATGACGTAAGAAAACTTTTTCGCGAATCGAACACACACGCATGAGAGCTAATTTTGTTCGTAAAAACTTACACTAACAGTCTTTAAAAATAATTACCAGTTTAGTGTATACATACTGTACCTTGTTTGACTATATTTATTTAGTTCAGTCTATATTCTAATTCATCTCTAAAATTTTTGGGAGTTAATTGTTGGGATTAATCCTAAGTTTTCCTTTATATTTTCTGCCTTTTTTAAGTTTCTTGGAATTGAATAACTCCCCTCTTATAAGCGTATGGTCATATCCGATATCTAATGTGTCAAGTACCGAAACGTCGTGAATAATATGATCTTACACCAATCGCGCGTAAAAATAAGTGTAACATTACCTCGTTATAAAGCCGAAATGAAAAGACGAATTTTATGGAGAATTAGCTATATAAGCTCAGGATATATCAAAGTCACCTCGCTCTTATTGTTGATTTAATTAAATATCTTTATCTGCGCAAGGACTTTCTTTGATGAGGAAATTAAAAGGAAACGTAAGTTGCAACAAAAATTCAAATTTTCTTACATAATGTTCTTAAAACATGCTCTGGCGTGATTAAAGAATCCCTGTAATTCGCAGGAGCATTTCCCAAGGAAGTTATAAAAAAAAATTGAATTTCTGTAACCAATTATGTTTCTCTCAATTTCCTCATTCGAGAAAGACATTTTAAGTATAAAAAATGTAGATATCAAACAAAATGTTAAGAACTAAGAAATGTCGATACTTTATTCGGTTCTTAAAAGAAAATCAATATTCAATTGATAATACGATAACCTTCACTTTGAAAAACGATATTTAATAAACAAAAAGAAAATAAAAAAAAATCTTTACTTAAACTAATCTATTATTCAGGAAGGTAAAAATAATTTAGCAATTGATCCTAATAATATTGATGTTATTTCCCTAAACTTTTAAGCTTCCAAATAATAGCCCAACCGACCCTAACTCCAACCTGATTTGGAAACAAGACGGTGTCGCTAATATTATGAATAAATTATAAGATCCCCCTGCCAGGTTTTATACTTTAAGGAACAAAGAGCGGAAATTTGTATTCAAAGGTTGATGATGTAGCTTTATTAAACAGATACGCTATAAGCGGCAAATTTAGAATACTGTAGGGTCTATTAACGGCAATTTTTGTACTTTCATGTAAATTCGAATTTGAATAATGAACCATATAACCTAAATATTATCTAATGGTTTTCTGAACTATTTAACTTAACTTTAACTTAACTAAGCGTTAACTTAAGTAACATTTTACGAGATTCTTGGAAGATGTGCTGTTGTAAATTATCTTAAGCAAAAATTTCTGCTTTCGAGAATACAAAGAGCAGAAAGGTGCATTCACAAGTTGAAGAAGTATCAACTTTAGAATAGTCCACGGTAAATTGAAATTTAAGTAAGGAAATAGGTATATCTAGTCATAATTACACTATCGGATAAAAGTAGAGCAACACTTCTGAAAAATGCACAAATGCCAATTTAAAATATACTAAATGTATAATTCGCATTCGAATACGTTGTGGCTGATATTATCGGTGACCAGTATTTGCAGCATATAAAACAAATGGACTGATAAATTATTACATACATACGTATATACATATCTGAAAATTCTTGGAAATAAGCTAGTTCTGTACTATTTTGGCTGTAAAGTAATTTTATTTATCGGATGAGGCATATTATCAAAAGTTGAAATTAAATTGTTTTAAAATGTCTAGACACACTTTTTTCTTATTTCCACATACCCAGCCCATAAGCCGTTATATATATCCGAAGCTTAATATTCTTCTCCATACTTTACAGTTTGAATGAATTTTGTTTGACTTATTGGCGCACCTTCCTTATTCTATTCTTTATTCCATCTTTGTCTAATTTGAACAAATTACTATCATCCAGCTTCGTTTTTCCAGTCTTGATATTTTTTTGCAAAGTTTGATCGTGTCAAACAGCTGTCATTCAGACTGTAAAGCACGGGAGAAGGGGAGGTAATATTAAGCTTTAAGATGTATGACCGCTAATGCTGGATGTTATTTACAGAATTGTAGGAAATATGAATGAAGAAATATATCGAGATATTTTTAAACGCAATTTGATTAAAACTGTAGATAATATGTCTCATCCGATAAATGAAGTTACCTTCCAGCAAGATAATGATTCAAAATACACAGTCAAAATAGTAAAGAATTGCCTTGTTTCTCAGATCTTTCAGGTATTTCTGTAGCCAGCACAACGTTCTGACCTAAACCTACTCGAAAATTAGTGATTATAATTAAAACATGCTCTACTAAGTAACTATAATTCTCCTCCGTCATAGTTACATGTAGTATGGAATCAAGTCCAAGAAAAATGAGATAAAATATCAGAATATTGTGAAAATCTGGTAAAAAGTATAATAAAATGGTTACAAGTCTTTGAAAAAATAATGGCTAATAGATAAATTGTTAGAAAGCGTAAAAATAAAGATTTTTAAACGGGTGCAAAAGTGATTCAACAATTTTTAATATTTCCATATTTATAATTCATAATTTGTTACGTTTAAATACTTGATAATAAATGTTATATGACTATTAATAAGAATAAGTAATATTACTTAGTATTAGTTCAGTATTGCACCATAGTGTATGTCTATACATTTTATGCATCTTTTAGGCAACAAAGAGATCTTATAACTCCTACCAATAACTAAGACCTATAGGCCTATCATTATTCAACCAGCAAGATACACAAAGAAAGAAAAATTTTTAAAAGATTATTTAATGAATAAGGAAAAAGATGAAGAAATTGTCTGCTATGTTCATATTTATTTTTACGTTGGAACATATTCTGACTACAAGACTTCAATATTTTGCTTTGATACGTTAATAATGCTACTTTTTAAAATTTGATGCGTTTTTTACCTTCTCAGAATAAAGCCTTTTGTAGTAATCTATATATTTTGAGGAGACTAATTATACTAACTGAAAAAAAGTTCTTAGTAAATTATTAAAAATTGTACAGTTACAATGCCATGAAGATAGAAGCAATTTTTGTTTCAAAGAAAAATTCGTAAAGATAGATATAAAAAGAATACAGACACTATGTTAGCAGTCTTTTTTAATAACATATTTTCCCAAGTAAGTATGTAATTAATTAGGTAACTTAAGTCATCACAGAGTATGTACATAACGAGTGTCACATTAATGCTATCAACTGGCTCTTTCTCGAGAAATATTGCTCTCTGAGATTAACTAATGTAACCAAGATGAATTAAAATAAAATATTCTGAAGTTTCTAAATATGCCGTAAGAGGGTGTATCTTATTATATAACTAATAGAAAAACAATCTATAAAACTTTAGTCTCTAACTATTTGCTATAACTTTTAAATTAAAGGGATGGGAAACATGAAATGTTTTTTCCTTAACTTTGTATACCGGTAATTGAAATTGATTATACTTAGGACGTAATTCTTAGAATATAAATATAACTAAATAAAATATTTTTACGGTTCTAAATAGGCAACAAGATAGCATATTTGGTAATATAAAATTAAAAAAAATAATTTCTCAAAACAATAAATCAAATCTAAATGTATCATTCTAGGTTTTTAATATCTATAACTTTTGCTTTAAAACTTTTATGCAACTTTTTCTTATTACTTTTAAAATTTAGTGGAGGGGGGGGGGGGTGGAACAAGGGATATTGTTGCTAAAAAAAATTGTAACTCTGGATTACTTTGTCCGATCTCAATCGGCTGGATTTTATGTAGGAGGTAATTCTTATAGAGTAAAAGAGATTTACTTAAGTTTTATTGATATTTTATCAGTCAAATGTTATAAGGCGTTATTTACGAAAGTTAGTAATTTTTCCAACTTTTTCAAATATTGTCAATAAAAAGGTATATCTCCTTGGTTAATAAGATATAAAATTAAGAAAAAATCCGAAAATTAGAAATTGCTTTTGTTTTTTAAAACGCCATTATAATCGAAAATATTTATTAAGAATTTAAAGTAAAAAAAAATTCCTAACGTATTGTATTTATGGTCAGTAACCAAAGTAATGGAGGTACTAAGAAAAAATAAAAAAAAAACTAAATAATAAAATATTTTGGTGTAATACTTGTACAAATGAGTTCCATCTATGCAACTGTCAAGTCTTTGATGGGTAGCAAATATAGCAGTTTCAACTTCTGCTAGAAAAATCAACTGTATAGCATGTCTTATACGACAAGGCATATATTCTCGTGTTGTTAGTCGAGTTTGACAAACTATCTCTTTTATTCTTCCCATATGCTAAAATTTAAAACTGTTAATTCTGATGATCCGGCTGGCCTCTTCCTATCTGCATATTCGGAAAGTGGTTGTTTAAATACTCCTTAATCTTTTGAGCATAATGTAGTGAATAGCCAGCATGCAGCAACAATATTTTTCTGCGTATGTTTAGTGACACATCTGCTAAAGAACAGATAGTTGGTTCATTAAAAATTTAAATAAATTGTTCTATTTAAACGTTCGACTAATATATGCATAATACCACCCTATATATTAAAGGTAAATTGACCTTGGCTATAATTTTATTTCTAAAAACAATAGTGAGTTCTAATTTGTGGCTTAGATTTCCCAGTTTAAATGTTATGACGTAGATTATTTGGAAGGTTGCCTCTATTTTTAAATTTCTTAAATCTGGACTTTCTATTTTATTCAAAAAAAAAAAAAGAAAAAATATGTTATTTAAATTTATCTTGGCCACATTACTTAAGCACATTTTTTTCGTAAGCTCAGTAGCCAATATTTTTTGGGATATATCCGATGGATAGCCATAACGGGACATCCAGTATTTTACCATAACCCTTTTTACTTTTCAAAATATATGAAACATTGACTCCAAAATTTTTGTTATCATTTGAACCAACAAATACAATTACCAAGAACACTTTCATCATTTAAACTTAATAAATAATAACACAGCACTACGTGAAATTTGTGCATTAAATAAGAATAGTCATTTATTGAAGATTTTTGATTGTAGAATTCGAGTCTGGCCTTAGAATTGCTCCATCACATCAGGTTTTTTTTTAAAATATCCTAACCTAAAAGTGCAAAAACACGATTGTGGCTTATATTGGAGGTTATGTATCATCGCATCATTTTTTTCTTTTTCAAAAAACTATATACAGCATCTTATAGTACAAGTCATGTTCTTTCAAACGCCGTTAAGTTTGCTCAAATATCTTTCTTTTTTTTTTTCGAGATATTCAATTTTGAAAATTTCAAATTGCATGAGTTTTGGAAACCTTCACCTTTCGTGAACGATAGGCTTTTTAGCAATAATTCTTATAAACCATAGCTATTTTAAGGCTATTAAAGCTTCGCTCAATCCAAATTGATGATTAGTTTTGCTAAATAAATTTGTTTAAACAATTTGTTTAAGCAAATAATTGCAACATTTATTATTTTTTAAATAAATGATTCAATTGCATTTTACAAATATAAATACATTTAAGGGAGTCGTTATCGGTATTATGTTATATTTTGTTGTAAATAAAATCATAAAAAATTAATTTTGAAATTTAAAAAACCCTCAAAGGATCATTAGAAAAAAATTAGGAATGTATATGCAGAATTCATAAAACCATATTCTACAAATACAAAGTCTACAAATGCATATCGTTAAAGAGTTTCTATTTAAATTGCAAAACTTGTTATTTTATATTTTAAGATGAATTTTGCAATAATTTGTTTAAATAAACTGTTTAGACAAATTTATCAGAATTGTCGCTTAAAAACTTATCGGTCACGAAAGGTTAAGGTTTTTTTAAAACATGAAAAACTTATTAAATTTAAAATTTTCAAAATTAAATATCTCAAGGAAAGAGGAAGATATTTGAGCAAACTCAGCGGCATTTGAAAGAGTAAGATATATACTTTAAAATGATATATACAGTTTTTTGAAAAAGAAAAAAATGTCGCAATGATACATAACCTCAAATATAGACCAAAATCGTGTTTTTTACAGCTTAGGTTAGGATATTTAAAAAACCTGATTCGATGGAGCGATTCTGAGGCCAGATTCGAATGCAGCTATCCAAAATCTACAAGAAATGAATATTTTTATTCAATGTACAAATTTCACGTCATGCTGTTTAATTTTCCAAATCAAACAAAGGTCCTGAATATTAAATTTTGGGCAATTTCTGTGAATTAAATTATTGTATATTTGTCCTGTGAGATACGCTACTGGGTTTTCAAAATATGTGGCAAGTGGTAACAACTTGATCTGCACAGTGAAGCATTCTCTTTCTTTCCTAATCTAAAGATAAATAAAATATCAACTTTCTTTATTAGGGATACAGATCTTACACATGTAATTTCGCATGGTTTCAACACATTTGTTTCCGTGATTCTTTGATATTCGACTGCACTACCTACATGCCTCAGTACTTTTAAGCATAGGGTTTTCCAATATTTTGTATTTGATTTGTCAGTTTAATATTTATTACAACCTTTAAATCGGTCTAGAAATAATCTTTCGTTTTTTTATTAAATTCTATGTTAATTTGTTTTAGACAATCTAAAATTTGAGTTCCCTTGTAATCTGAAAAAATTCAATACGTAGTAGATCCGATTAAGTTACGTTTACTAATTTTTGAAATACAAAAAAAAATTGTTGAGAATTAAATTGCTGAAGTTCTTTGACAAAAAACTTGTCTTTGTGATAAAATTTTGCAGGTATATGCTTTGAATTAATTAAAAGACAGACATGCAATGAAACCACAGAAAAAACTAACCATGCAAATAGCTGCTACAGAACTCTAGAATAATGCGTGTCAGACACGCACTTGCCCATTTTTTTTATGTAACACATATTATTCTATTTTATCAGAAAACAATAGGTCTTCTTTAAATTAAGTGGAACAATCTATATGTTGTATTAAATTTTCTACATAATTTATTCCATATTTTATACGCAAAGTGATTTCAGAAGCTACGAGATTTAGAGATATATTATTAAATGATCAATTTGCGAGGCAAACCTTCTATATCATTCAGTATATTTGTAAATATATTAATTAACTCGATTCAATAATACACTATATTAGATGTAAATACCCAGTTCTTAATTAAGTTAATTAACGTACTCAAAAATTACCAGAGTTTTCATAGTAAGTGATTACGACCTTTTCATAAATTAGGCATAATCTGTGGTAATATGTTAAAAATCAATTATTTTGGTACTGGCACTTGGAAATATACTGTACAATTTTTTAAGCTCTTCCCAACTATGTCAATTTCCTATTACTATCACTTTCCGAAGTAATTTATACTACTAGTTCATTTGCACCATGTGTTTTATTCAGAATCAATTTAACGTCGAGCGTAAGCGGATAAATTTTATCCGTATCCACAATCATTTGAGTAAAATTTTCTTTTTAGTGCTGTTTTTTGATGAAATATACTTTTATTAAATAACAAATGTGGCAAGTTCTGAACATTTTTTAAAGTTATATAATTTCATTCAGTTAATTATATCTAATTATACACATTATAAGCTTACTGAATTTTTTTAGCAAATAAAATTGGCAGAATATTTTTATTCATTTATGCAAATTTAAATACTAGTATGTGATATTCGCTGTTTTGAAGTTGGACGTATACCCGTAAGCTATAAAATTCGTAAGAATGTACTTGTTATTCTCCTGCTAGTGTTATTACGCGACGGTGTGAAATAAAGAAGAACTAGATGAATTGCTGCTTCTTTCACCTTATCGTTTTTAATGAAATACAGTCATCTTTTTTCTTGTTGGGGTACTTGATCCCTTTACATTTTATTGACTCTTAATGTACCTCTGCCCATTGTTTATAGTATGCAGATGATGTCTGAAGGAGGGTAATACTATTGCCCATATTCTCGGGGATTCGAAGCAGTTAGGTAACTTCAAATAAGCAAAAGACTTGCATTCGTAAAAGCGATCAGCGTCGAATGACTTGTGATTGTATAAACGGGACTTTATAAAATTTATAAAAAATACTTGACAAGTTAATTATTTCTTTACTAGCTTGGCTTCGCACAAGAGTTGTTGTTATTATGTTACGAGTGAGAAAATCTCTGAATAATATTATGACAAATTGTCTTAATTTACTTAAATAAGAAACTAACCTGAACTAATATCTAGAATTTTAACTGTGTACGATTTTGAACAGTTCTATCGAAGTTACAAAGATGGTTGGTTATATATTTTTCACAACAAATTTATAAACTTGCATCCACATATACATAAAAATCCCTTATACACTGAGTTAAGATCAGCGTCGAATGACTTGTGATTGTTAAACGGGACTTTATAAAATTTATAAAAAATACTTGACAAGTTAATTATTTCTTTACTAGCTTGGCTTCGCACAAGAGTTGTTGTTATTATGTTACGAGTGAGAAAATCTCTGAATAATATTATGACAAATTGTCTTAATTTACTTAAAAAAGAAACTAACCTGAACTAATATCTAGAATTTTAACTGTGTACGATTTTGGACAGTTCTAACGAAGTTACAAAGATGGTTGGTTATATATTTTTCACAACAAATTTATAAACTTGCATCCACATATACATAAAAATCCCTTATACACTGAGTTAAGATCCGTATGTTGTTAAATAACGAGTATTGTCAAACAAGGGTAATCATTTATATTCCGGAAACAACCAACAAAATCAAACATCTATCGTTGAAAATGATTTTATTGTTTTTCAAAATATTCTTGACGATAACCAATACACTCTGGCATGCATTTGTACCAATCCGAAAAGCAATTTTGTCACTATCAAGATGGTATCTCCAAAATAAGGTTTCTGAATCCAATTGGTTCTTTACACACGGCGACAAAAAGAAATCAGGGCGGTATCACGGAAGCCCTATCAATTACACGTTTTGAATGCGCAAAAAAACATTTGTTTAAACCGATGTGTGAGAGTTCGTATTATCATAGACTCCGATAAACAAATGAGTGTGTATCATTCAGATTAGACCGTCTCACGATTTTCTAGAGGAACGGTTGAGACATGGCCTGTTTTTTTCTGCCACGAAGTGCTTCGAATGATCGACTGCTATTTACTTTTAGGTTCATACCCATAGATCGAAGACTCACGACCTGTCGCGACCTTATAAATGTATTTTAAAGCATGTCGACTCGTTTTTCTTTTTTGAGCTGACACGATCCTTTTTTTGAGAGATTGTCAAATTATGCACAATCCAATGGGAACATAACTTCGTCACGGCAAAATCTGCATATTATATATTATTCGCTAATGCCTTGGGATATCTCAATCTCACGATATGTCACATAAGATATTTTCTTGCACTACAATCGATTTTATATGACTTTCACGTGATTGGGTGGTGAGCGAACAACTGTCACATAACCAGCGATATACAGTGAGTTTTTAGGTGCATGTCATACGTATACCGTCTAAAATGTCAAACTTTGCAATAGATATATCAGAGAGTATCTAGAAACTGCAGTGTTGCCGTTTTCCAAATTATAAACAGCCACCGTTGCACTAAAAAATTTATTTGGTTATTTCTCAATTTTTTCTACATTTTAATGGTATTTGCAGATATAATGAAAATGATTTTTATCAAAAATGATTATTTTCAAATGGTTTTTTTAATTTATGGAAAACTGTGTTTCAAAAAATAGGTAGGACTACATTAAAGTCAAACTTGTATTAAAATAATAAATACACATAAGTCGATACAACCAAGCAATTTTGCTGTCCGCCAATACAAAGTAATATAAATGTCTCGAAAACTATGGCTATAGTTTTTCTCTATATTTTTAATGCAAATTAGAGTTTTCTTTTGCTTTAGAAATGATAAAGAGGGGAGAAACGGTTTTCTAACCACATTTTCAGCCATATCTTTAGAACCATCAAACTTTAACTCCTTTCATATATGCCCGATTACAAAATATTTTATTTTTGCCTAGAATGATACAATTTTTTAGAAGTAAGTGCTACTGTGGTGTGTCGAACTTTTACTGCAACATTTTGTTTAATGCCTAAGTATATATGTACCTACAGATGAATATTTTGACCTCGTCTATACCAATGAGATATACTTTGTATTTGGCCTTTTGAACGCAATTAACGATTTTGTGTTTTGTATCTCTTTTCAAATAATCGAAGCTTTTACAACGGGCCTAAATTTAATCCTTGAAAGAAACTAAATACTTAATTAATTGCTTAAGACAATTAAATTTTATTATATTGTTAAATAAATTTTATTTAAGTTAACTTTGTCATGAAAAATATATTTTAGAGATAATATGTCGTATAAAAATTCCTTAATAATTTTATTTAACAACATTGTTTTGCAATAAAATTTGTTTTATAATTAAATAACTCTTTTAATATAATATATTAAAATATCTAAATAAGCAAATAAATTTCTGAGAGAAAAATTATATATTTTTTAAAGTAAAGTAATAAAACTTTTTAATGCTAGTGGCATCAATGGCTCTGCCCATCGTCTAAATTTTAGACCAGAAGTTTCAAAACTTTTTTATCCCATTTTTCCAAAATTTAATTTTTACAGTTTTATTAAAGTTGTTTTCCACAGCTGAACCCTTAGTTTAGCAATTGAACGCACAATCCAGGGAGTCGGTAATAGTATGAAAAAGTCAAAATAACAACAGACACTGTTGGTGCTTTTCATAACATCTTCAACACAGTGCCGCCTTTTGTATTTTACCACCAACCGAGCCTTGAGTTAGAACTCATATCTTCATTACTTAGAACTATACAAAATTACATCTTACGTTAATTAAATACACAAAAAAATCCTTTTATTTCACTGGTGAAAAACGTTATTTTTTCTTTGACGCATCGTCCGCACCTTTCTCTAGAGTTATAATTTAATTTTAATGACAACGATAAGCTTGATGCTTTGCTAGCAAATTTCAAATATTTGGTTTTAAATTAGTCAGGTTTAATTTTAAACCCCCTCGGTCAGTGATTTCCAATCAGGTTCGTTTTTATTTGGCGATCGTGTAAAATGCAGGACAAAGAGCAGGTATGCCTCTGTATAATCTTTCTGTGTACATCCTTTTATAGTATTCTTTTTTGTTTGTCTAATCAAAAGGCGCCCTAAAGGACCCCAGCGGCGTGAATTGTGTATCCCTGTTAAACACCTATGTTAACTCATTTTTTCAATATCTCAAAACCTAGTGAAGAATTTGTTTTTTACTATTCATCTCAATATATTTTTGAATAAAATAACACTTTGTGACTGGCTGCATGGCTGATCAGCCTGTATGGCCAAAATTGTTGATATCCATTTCTAAATTTCACCTTAAGTTCTTCGTTAGTACTTATTCCGATGCTCAAGTTTGATTTCAAAGTCTGTGTACAGGGCATTTATATATTGAACCTAGGCCTAAACATCATAATTCTGGTAACATATCTGTAACAATTTGGGAAAATGGGAAAATTCCGATGTTTTGCTTCATAAGTTGAGTCTAGCAAGAAAACCGGCAATGACGGAATTGGTTTTTATTAAATCTAGTTTGTCACATTTTCAAATTAGTTAAGTAAATCTGTTAAATAGACAGTCTTTTTAAAATGGAACCTTCAGGATCGAAAAACTCTAAAAAGGTATCAAAAGCTAAAAAAAAATTTGTCAAACATAAGCCTTCGACAGCCAGCGTTCTTCAGAATGAATTGATGAAAGTTCTCGTCGTTTACATAATAATTTAACGAAATCTTCTTCTTCTTCTTTCTCAGCCCATTGACGTCCACTCCTGGACATAAGCCTCTCCGATGGTCCTCCACTGGGATCTGTCTCTCGTCTTCTGGAGCCAGTCTTTTCCAGCAAACTGTCTTATATCATCTACCCATCTGCGTTGTGGCCTGCCACGATTTCGGTTCGTTTCTCGCGATCGCCATTGCAGTAATTTACTCGTCCACCTATCGGGCTGTCGTCTAGCTATGTGCCCCGTCCATTGCCACTTTAGTCGTGATATGCGTTCAATGATGTCAACTACTTTGATTCTTGATCTTATTACTTGATTTCGTATTTTATCCCGTAACGAGATTCCTAACATTTGTCTCTCCATGGAGCGTTGAGTGACTCGGACTCTATCTGCGTTTTGTTTGGTTAGTGTTATCATTTCCATGCTGTAAGTAGCAACAGGCAAGACACACGTGTTATACAATCTCCGTTTAAGGTTGATTGGTGTGTTTCTATCCCTTAATACGTACTGCAACTTTCCAAAGGAAGCCCATTCCAGCCCTATTCTTCTTGTTATTTCCACCATTTGATTTTCTTTGCCCAGTTTCACGACGTGGACTAAATAGATGTACTCTTGGACATTCTCCATGATTTCATTTTGAATCTCTATTTGTATATTTGCGTCAGGGCTCATTAACTTAGTTTTCCCGAAGTTCATCTTAAGTCCCACTTTTCTCGCCTCTTCATTAAAATCTTGAAGCATTTATTTTAGCTCTTCGGGGTTGCTAGACATAACAACAACATCGTCCGCGAAACGAAGATGACTAAGATAAGAACCGTCGACTCTCAAACCTTTCTCATCCCAATTTAGTTTTTTAAAGACATCTTCCAAAGCTAGCGTAAATAGTTTCGGAGAGATGACGTCTCCCTGACACACACCTCTCATAACGTTAATTTTTTCGGTTTTTGTGTCTTCGTCGAAATCTACCTAATTAATATAAAAACAAATTTTCTTGTCTATTCTATTATAAATATTATGTAAGCGTATAGATAAAATCCTTCTTAGATATAGTATGACATTTACGCAAGGCCTAAATTTAGATTATGATCTGTCGAAATAAGATTCACTTTCATGGTCCTCCATTTACATCTCATGCACCTCCAAATTTTCTGGCTATCCGCGTGGACCACTTTGGAAATCAATGGTCCAGAGCCATCACCAGAGGTTAATGCCTTTCAGGCCTCTGTTTGTAGTTTTACTATTTTTTAAAAGACCCTAATTTGCAAATATACACAGGAATATCGGATGATAACGGCTAATTAATTTCATCTGCCCTGAATTTCAAAATACCAGTTTTTTTTTATCCATTTATAATAATATTCCATAGTTTTTAGCAAAATAAATACCCGGCAGAAATATTTTCTAGGATTATGGAAAATATGAAAAACGTCATTAAATTAGTACCTACAAGGAAAGGAATAACCGTAAATACCAATCTTTAACACACGATAGTGCCATTAATCATAAAAGCACGTGCATTAAGTGACCAAAAACTTGGTTAAAATAAACGCTATTTTAGATATGCATAAATAATGCAAACTAAACTTATAATTTTGGAATATTAGAATTTAGTGAGAAAATTTATTGGCAAAATATATTTCTATTTAAAACATTTTACATTGAAACGTAACAACTGGAATCTTTTCAGTCTCCCGTTTGTAGAGTGACAGATTTGCCACGAGACTGGTTTTTTCTAAGTGAGTGCCTGCTAATTCTACCGTAGCAACAAAGCCTTAGTATCCATTTTAAACTGATTTATGGAGGAAAATCTTTCACAATCTGGCTTCTTTTCTCATTGGGAACAAAATTTTAGGTTGATTTTTTTGAGGGATATGTACTGAATTTACGGGTTTACAAAAAATCTCTCACAAGATTTTATGATTTTCGATACATGGATTTCAACATACACCTCATTATAAACATTTTTCAAGAAATACTTTAAAAGATAAATTATTTTATAGCGTTTATGATTTTAGATGAGAGTTTTAAATATGTTATAATATTTTACATTTTCGAATTCAGGAAATTTAACCAGCAATGTTCTCTTAAATATTTAAAACTTTTAACTAACAGTCACCGTGAAGTTTGCTAGCATATTCTATAAATATCTTTTAATGAGCATTTGATACTATAATTTCTTGACGGTACCATATCAAAATCAATGGCGACTCGTGCGGTCTATACAGGTAGTGCCAACATATAGGACAAAATATGAAACCATTATAAAACATATAAAACAACAACTTCCGTACTTATATATAATGCAAGAAGAATATAGCTGTCACCCTATATATCAATTATTATTTCACCCTATATATCAACATAAAGATCTCTTCGTGTTTTTTCGAACAAGTTTCCTCACCTCCACACAACACACATACAGAACAAAACAGTTTATGTTTCTTCTAACACCTACACAACCATTGTTATCATAAGTATATATTTTATTTAAATTTGCGACAGTGAAACTTTTCTCTGGTTCCACTTTTCTAAATCAGGCAATGACCTTCTTTAAAAAACTAACTTTATTCGTAGCCATAACGGCAAATAAAATGATCCGTAGTAACGAAACAAAAACCCACGTCGACGTAGAAAAACAAATATTGTGTAAGTATTTCGGTAAATGCACAATAAATAACTAAAACTAAATTTCAAAGAGTTTTTCTTTTTTGGAACTATCAAGTGCAAACAAAGCACACTTCTAATGTCACCCGATAGCAAACGTGTACTTTGTCGGATTTATTTAATAGCGTTTTAGTCATTTAGAGCCTGACATAAATTTCGACATGACAGCATACGGAAAATAGTAAAATATAGTTCCATCTTTCTTGCTCCCGTATCAGCCCCGACGGATCTTTCTCTTTCCACTGTAACATATCAATAAGTAGCACTATCTTAGGTTAACTTAAATGTTATTATCGGATTTCAGTTTATACTTGATACGTCGTACAAACAAACAAAAATAAATACAGTGCAAGTTCGGTGGTTGTCGACCTTCAACATTGTATACAACGTTCAAATAAATTATCGTAGGTTGCCGATTATAGAAAATCCGACCATTAAGGGAAACGGAAAATGTTTTCGGAAAAGTTTAAAGTAAACACAATAAAAAAAATATTTTTAGAAAAAAAATAAGTAGTGCCATGACATTGTGGCACCATACTACGAGCCACCACTGATCAAAATATTATACCCGGAGTTAAAAAAAAAGCGAAAAAAAGAGCATACGAAGAAGGTATTCTTGAAGAACTAGAGTCAAATAGAAGGAACAACAGAACTAGACGTTTCTTCCAAGAGATAAAGGATATAAAAAACGGATTTAGACCCAGAGTTGGAACAGTAATAAAGAATGACGAAGGTAACCTTATTAGAAATGAGGCTGAAATGATAGAGATCTGGAGAAGATACTTTGACGAGCTACTGAATGTCCAGGCAGATGAAGCCCGGCCTGAATATACATACCTTACGGCCGAACTCATAGTAGAAGACCCTACAGTGGAAGAAGTGTCACGAGCTATTCAAAAACTTAAAAACAACCAGGAAACGACACTATACCGGGAAAATGTTTGAAGGGAGGAGAAACCTTGAAACGTGCTTTCTATCAACTCATCTGTCAAATATGGAAAGAAGAAAAAATACCAACCCCCTGGAAAGAAAGTGTGATAATACCAATACTTAAGAAGGGCGATAAAACGTGCTGCTCAAATTATAGGGGTATATCCCTTATTAACACAGGATATAAAGTCTTCTCTCTCATGATCTTAGAACGATTGACTGCGTGTGTGGAGTATCAAATAGGAGATTACCAGTGTGGATTTAGAAAAAACCGCTCAACTGTAGATCAGATATTCACGATTAGGTAATTAATGGAGAAATGTTGGGAATACAACAAAACATTACACCAGCTATTTATAGATTTTAAACAAGCATACGATAGCATCATAAGAGTGGATTTGTGGAATGCCATGGTAGAACTGGGCATACCGAAGAAGCTAATTAACCTCATCAAAACATGTGTAGAGGGATCTACAAGTGCAGTAAGACTTGAAGGAAGATTGTCAACCTTCTTTACAATCAACAGTGGTCTTAAACAAAACGATGCGCTATCTCCACTCCTCTTTAACGTCGCCTTGGAGAGCATCGTGCGAAAAATCAACACAAAGACGCTCCTCTTTAGAAATCAAGATCCGCGCATCATATTGGCGTTCGCTGATGATATCGATATTGTAGGTAATAAAACTACCAGTGTTAAGGAAGAGTTCTTCAAACTGGAAAATGCCGCAAAGAAAGTTGGCCTACGAATCAACGAAGAAAAAACAAAATATAAACGTCGAACGCGCGGAGGAACTGATGATGGATCGCAGCAAGTGGAGGCAGATTGTGAAGTCAGAAAAGACCCACCCCGGGTTGTAATGCGAGAGAGAGAGAGAGAGAGAGAGAGAGAGAGATCTGAACACTTCATCTAAAGTTTACATACGAGACATATCAGCATAGATTTGCAGAGTATCTACTAATATTTAAAAAGTGGACATTCCAATATAATCGGTAGTTAAAATATTCTGTATATTAAAAACATCCGATAAAAAGATAAAATAAATATATTAAAGACGTTTAAATAATATGCGTATTAATTATAACATATTATTATCTAATGGTAAAAATACCCCTGTAAGGGTATATTTAGTTACTAATTCCTTAAAATAATTGATAAACCATAAGCTTAAAATATTTATCGGCACTGCATTACAAAAATTGCACTACAGCTTTTCTGAAAAAGAACGTAGTTTTTTTATATTATTGGCTATGTCTCTTAATAACAGGTTTTTCAAAATTGACCCCAATGCATATAGTTGATAAGAATGAAAAATAAAAAAAAAACTGAAAAGAATGGTTCTCTAAGGCCATTATTTAAAACTGTCTAGTCACGGCAGAATTTTTAAATTATAAGGCTCTTGGCACAGATTATATAGGGGCCCTCTTCTAATAAACTTTAAAAACTCAAATTATCAAAAAATAATGTATAAAACAACAAATATGTTATTTGAATACAATTTAGTATTAATCAAAAATAAATAGTAACTCCACCTCCAAAGTTCAGTGCGACCCGTTGTGAACGCCCCTGAATTTGGGTTTCACACCATTTTAATGCATCATGTATATTGTATTGCAAGAACCTGTAAAGTAGAGTTTTGCAGTTTATTCATTTATTTATAGAGCCTTGGAGCTCACTTAGTCTTATTTAATATTCAACAGTTAATAGCTACCTACATATTATTCTAATATTAACATTTGGCCGTTACATTCAGTTTTATTTCATTCGCAGTTTCTTCGATGCTTGTTTGACAATTTCTTCACATATTTCTTCTTCTACTTCTTTGCCTTTTCACTCAACTATATTTAGTGCTTTCAAATCATCTCTTACTCTGTCCATCTATCTCTTGCGTTGTCTTGGTCTTCATATTTTGCCAATAGTATTTGTATTTCAAGCCTTTTTTTTATCGTTCTGTTCTTAGAAGACCTTTTCACGTGTCCTAGCTATCTTATTCCCTGTGCTCTTATGAATGACATTATTTGAGGTTCCTTATATGTACTTTCTATCTCATAATTTGTTTTTTGCCTCTATTCATTTTCTGTATTTACACCACCTCTTAACATTCTTCTTCATCTCATTTTTTAAAAACCAGGTTTTAGTAGCATATGTGACAGTTGCTCTAATTACAGTCCTATAGATACTTTTCTCTATTTTTTCGGATACATAATTGAATAAAATCATCATTCCAAATTTACGATTTCCTTTGACAATTCTTGTTATTATTTTTAGATTCTCCGTCTATGATTTTAACTGCCAGTTATGTAAATTCTCGCATTCGTTCAAATTTGTACTCCTACCCTTCTTTGGTTTGTACTTTTAAGTCTGCCTCATCTGCTTGTGTTTTCCCCATTTCATATGCCTCCTCCATTATTTTTCTTCTAACCCTTTTTCGTTTCTTCTTGCTCTTTCTTAGTGTTAAATAGTCAGCAAAAGCTATACATGATCGCAGTTTATTCAATCAAAATCTTTATTCAAATCAATGTAAACGCCTCCAGAAAATGAAATATAGACAAAAGTAATGGTCTGTATAGTGATCCTTTTGTTTTTTAGGTATCAATATTGTTGCGAAAAGTAAACATTATCGACGAGCAGACAACCATTCTGGCTGCGACACCAAGCGACGATTGTAAGCGTTGACATTTAGTACTGTGATTCTCAAACAAGATAAATAACTCCATTAATTCCAAAATTCAAGCTAAGCGGCATATTATTCATCAGTACTTGTAAAGTACTGTTCATAAATATCATTAATTACCAATGAGCATAAATCTTGTTGGTCAGTGTAGTTGTGGTAAAAAGTTATAGAAATTCAAGGGAAAATACGCCACTGATAAAAAAATGCACTGATATATAGGTACACCTCGAGTTATTAAATATACAAGTCTGTTATTATTGAGAGGATATAGTTGCACACTAAGTTCTCTTAAATAATATCCTTTATACAAATGTTAACAGTAAACAAAATAAATTAACTCAAAGAACTTTTAATAAATAATTAAAATAACTTCAAGTTTCAGCAGCTACAAACAAAAACTTTGCCCAAAGAAAGCACAAATGATTTTCTAAATATTCAAGAATAATAGACACTTCATAAAAATTTACGGTTCTCCTGCATATTTTATAGACAAAACTGTCGAATAAATTGTTTAAAATTCATTTTCGCGAACGAATTTATTGATAAATATTCTTCAAATTTATTTCTCATATCTGTTTGGTTAATTGACCGGATCAATATTTAAAACAGATTTTGATAATGAAAATTTATCGTTTTAATTGACGTATACGCTGATAAAAGGTTAATAAATTTCAACACAAGGTAATATAAATTTTAACAATTTTAATTACTTCCTTTTTAAGGTAACTGGTCAGATTTAATTTTAGTATGTTTTTATTAACTTATGGAATCAAAAGAAATAAGGTAGACCAACTGAAAAATTCTATTTAAATCAGGAATTTTAGAAGATACAGACACACTTATATCAACAAAGTCACCAAGTATTACCAATGGAGGGAAATTCACTATCTGCTGTCTTCTTGCATGAGTATCATAATATTATTTGGAACTGCCCAAAAACTTTACCAGTTTTACTTATGAATTTAGATTAGGCAACTGTAGTAATTACAGAGATATATCAGTTGCTAGTACATAAGCAGAATTTACGAGAAAAAATAACACCGGATCTAGGACACTAAGATCTGGTAATGACAACATGTTTGCTTTAAACAGATTACCATGAAAAAATTGACAACCTTTATAAATTTATAGGAAGCATACAACAGTGTATCTGTAAATAAACCATGGAAAGCTCTAGAACAATCAGATATAAACATGACCATCGAAGGCCCTTAAATATAGTAACTAAATATATAAATATTCGCAGTCAAAGTTGCTGAATCGAATCATAATCGTCCCTACAAGCCACAGTTTGCCGAAGACTATGTCATAATAGCCAAGGGTAAAGATGGCATCTAATGTTTGATCGGTAAACTAACTAAGGAATATGAGGATTAGAGACAGATAGTAACTATCTGCGACTTTGCATAAAGCACGCTGCACATGAATTTCTTTCAGCTGATCTACAACCAGCAAGCACAGAAGATACCAAATGAAATTTTGACGGAACGTCGGCAAACTTCTACAAGAAACCAAACGAACGAACGGATGTATTTCCGAATTAACATGTTCCCATCCGTGAAACACTACGCAACAACATATATATATATATATATATATATATATATATATATATATATATATATATATATATATATATATACTAGTGTGTTCCTGGTTCTCAATCCGTTTGTCATTCGGAAAATCGTCACGACGTTTCATCGACATCGCAGCTGGCATATTCAAGTGATGCTTTCTCACTAACTTAATCATCGATTATATGGTCTACAGAAAACCCACAGACACAAACAGATACCTAAATGCCGAATCTCACCACCATCCATCACAGTTACAATCAGTCGCCAACACACCAGATCCATGAAACTAACCAAACCCACGAGCCGCCAAGAAGAACTCAACAGCATTACGTTAGCTCTAAAGCAAAACAACTACAAAGAACACGACATCAAGAAGGCCATACAATAGAACAAAAATACAATAGCAGAGAAGAAAGAAGAAGATGACAAATCCAAACCAAAACCACATTGCCATACATATAAGGTGTAACAGACGTATTTGGAATTCTGAGGAAGCATGACATATATACAATTTACAAGCCACAAACAACAATACACAAATTATTGGGCAATCCCAAAGACAAAATTTCATTGGAAAACCAGGAAGTGTACAGTATTCCATGTAGAGACTGTGAAAAAGAATACATCGGTCAAACAAACAGAAGAATCTCTATCAGAGTCCAAGAACATAAAAATAGCATAAAGAACAAGCAAACTACATCAGCTTTATTCCAATGTCATCAGGAGACAGGACACACTATAAAATTCCAGAAAACCAAACCCATGAAGCACTATAAAACGCACATCATTAGAGAAGCTCAAGAAATAGAAAAAATTGAAAACCTTAACAAGAGAGATGATGCACAAAACATCTCAAATACATGAAAAACTTTAATTAAAACACAACCAAAAACAAAACACCAGAGAAGCACAACAGCGAGACGAAAGGAGACCTAGACCCAGGGAAGCAAGGAAACCAACTAGGTAGAGCCAAAGTATAAAGAGACATACAGAGGACCAGCTGACATGATGGCGAAATATAGTGACGACTTTTCTCCCGACGAAACGGATTGAAAACCGAAAAAAGACTAGTACACATTTCACCATCCGTAAAATCCTACGTTACTACACACACACCCATATATATATATATATATATATATATATATATATATATATATATATATATATATATATATATACATATATATATATATATATATATATATATATATATATATATATATATATATACGTATATGCGTATGTGTGTGTATGTAAATATGTAGTGTCTACAAATCTTTAAATAATTAACAACGGGAGTGTTTAATGAAATATAAAATAAAGCATGTGAAAATTCAAACAAGTTTGACAATCATAAACTCAAATACCATACCATCATCATATTTTAATCTATTTAGATCTCAAATTTAAATTATTTTATCAACAAACATGACAAGTTTAATTCTAATTTCTGATTAACTGATCTCATTAATATTTAATATATATTTTTATAATGAAAATTTCCAAGTTTAATTGGTGAATACGCTTATAGAAGCATATATCAATTTTAACGCGACCAAAATATAATTTATATATATATATATATATATATATATATATATATATATATATATATATATATATATGAAAAACCACTAGTGGAAATAGGACTTGTCTTAAAGAGAAAAATAGCCATTTATTTATAAAAGAAATTCTTGAATGTTATTGGAGAATTACCAAGAAAGTTATGTTAAAATATTAATGGAAGATAAGACATATTCGAATAAAAAACAAGTAGAAGAGTTCTAGAGAAATCATCTAGCTACAAACACCTACTGTAATATAAAGGCTGGTTGGATTAATGAAGAACATCAAATATGCCAGGATTATAGTCAGATGCAATTCGAACCCTTTATCACCAAGGAAATCACTTTCATTGCCAAGGGACCTCAGAATTGAAAAGCTTTGGGTTCTGACCATATTCAGAACTGCTGGTTCAAAAATTTTTGGAGTATGCCCCAATGACAGATTATTCTGATAAATGATGTTTTACTTGAACCATCCAACATGCAATTGTTTCTTACATAAGATCAACGTAATTCATAACATCCATACAAATATCGGCCAATCACCTGCCTTCCAATGTTGTACAAGGTGATGATATCCTGCTTGCCACAACGTATCTATGCATACTGCGAGCAAAATATCATCATTGCAATTCAGCAGGAATTTGCCAGGTCATAAAGGGTTGTAAAGAGCAACTTATTATCGATTGGGTCATCTGCAATCAGACATATAGCCAATGAAGGAACCTATTCGCCACCTACGTGGACTACCAAAAAGCCTTCAACTCTGTATCACATAACTGGCTGATAGCTATAATGAAAATATATAGAGTCGAAGTACATATTTTCTACTTTTTAGTACATCACATGTCAAGTTAGAGAACTAGGATCGAAATGAAAATACGTTGCAGTAGCATTTAGATGTATGGGAATAATTCAAGAAGAACTCATAATGTTTCTGCCTTGCCATGAATCTACAAACTACAATAACGCTGTTTATATTTCTCCAGGTGCGACTTTAGTATTAAGAACAATCATCAAATGGTGATAAGACTAAATCATCTTCTGTATATGGATGATTCATTGCTGTCACTAGAAGTCAACTGAAACAAATGCTCAAAATTGTGGACGATTCTCCGGAGATATAGGAATACAGATCTGGGAGCATTTGAGATGTAGAACAAGTCAACCATATAGGCAGAACAGACTTATAAATACTAGGACATGAAACAGGTGCGAAAAATTGACTAAGGAACTTTAAAAAAAATTGGGCAACGAGTTCATAATACAGATGAGGTGGCTACTGCAAAAATATATTTAAGGCACTTAACATTTACGCGTACTCTGCGCTTGGCTGTTCTGTAAAATAGATCAACACGGACACAGGAGAAAATCAGAACACACACAAAAACACCATCCTCATAGAACTACTGAACGGACAATGCTACCAAGATAGCACAAACCAAGAGAAATGGTGAATATTGGTAAGCAATAAGATCAGCAACTAACAAGGCTACGCTTATATTTTCACATGTTAGCAGATACTTCTGTGCTATATTGAGCAATATGCGAGACAGACGATTCACCACCGCTGCGGTTAAGGGACAATGAACTGAATTCTCATCACCAGCTAGACCAAGAGATGCTTCAAGTCCGACTATAAAACTCCCCACATAGCCGACATCTAAATGAGGTCTACCAGGAAAATGTAGATAAAATAGAGTCGAACTACAGGTTGAAATCAGAGCAAATGTTTCCTAAAACCAAAAGCTTCGTACTAGATATTCAAGATCAGGTTATCCGAACGAGAAACTATCTGAAATACATAATCAGAGAACTCTCGATCCAGAACGACCAATGCCAATATGACTGTCGAAAATCAAAGACAATCCACACATAAGAGGAGAATGCCAAACATTTGTCTCCATAAAGTACAAGGAGAGACACAATTAAGTCGCCAAGATCATCTATCAATATTTCGTAGAAAAATTCAAACTGTTGCAAGTAGAGGAAGTGGCATACTATAATTACAGCCCGGAACCTATATTGGAGAATAACGCGTTCAAGTTGTACTGGGATCGAAGTGTGCTTGCGGGTCATATAGCTGTACATAACTGATCAGACCTCACTATTCTTTACGGGCGCAACAAGAGAAGTCACCATCCCTAAAAAAACAATCTGAAGTACAAGCATAATGAGAAAACCTTTAAATACAGAGACATTGTGGTGTAAATACGCAGATATTGGGAAATGAATAGCGTCTGGATGAACCCCATAATTCTATCAACCAGAGTCTTCTGTTTTATATCAAGGAATTGGGCCTTAGTGAACACTTGAGCACTTGTATAAGGCTATGCAAAAGGCACTGCTATTTGGGATTGCTCGAACTCTTCAGAAATTTATGGGAAATGCAGAGAACCAGACCATTATTTAGGGCTCGACAACATGGAAAGGACCCCCAGAAAACTCCATCCTTATGATATTTGAGTAAATCTAGTGCGAAAACCGTTTGGCTAAGTCTATGGATAAGGTCCTCTATTAACCAGCAAAAAATACCATAATAAAAATTTGCACTTAAAGGCTGAGATTTAGTTCATTCCTTCATTTATTCAGTCGTTTCAAAGTGTCTACTAATGCTTAAATATACTTGAAACAAGCCTTTTTACCAATTCTGCATGACAACTTAAGCATCAGTAAAGCTTCAGCAAGGTGAATTTCAACATTATTGATTCCAGACATAAAAATGCTTAGGCAGCAAACCTGAAAATCATATAGAATCTTTAGATGTAGACCTTGATTTTTTTTCCATAAAATAGTGACACACGATGCCAGTTAGTTACTTCACCACCTAATAGTCTCCCCATCTCCAAGAAAGACCCACACAATCTTCAGGAAAACTAATTGCCACATCCATTTGATACCAAGCAGGAATTATTCTTGTTGAATGGCGTTATAATAATGGCAGTTACCTAATGCAAGATATTAACAAAATTACCTACTTGTGTCTTGTTTGTGGCATAAGAAAGTCCTCCTTTCTGTTCTATTGTCTAACACTCACATAAAAATCGTACTGACTTCAAGAAAACCAATGTTTTTTTTACGTCATATTCAATAATCAGTAAAATTTAAAACTTTACTCGGGTTAATGCTTACTTCGTAATTTTACCAAAAAAAAAGTGCGACAGATGCTAAAACTTAAAAAATTAGAATTGCTATAAAATTAAAAGTCATAAAATTTTTTAGTATTTGTATTCATTTCTTACACCTTGATTTCTTGTAGGACATCCTAACTAATACGCAATAAGTTTCCATTTCACAAGAACTGCTAAAAATGCTTATGGAAACGATTTTTAAAAATGTATTTTTTCAGTATAGAGCCTTATTTTTTTTTTGTATTTACAGACCAGAAAATTACATTATATTTTCAAATATTAGATCGGCTTCATAGTGTTAATAGAAAATAAAATAAAATGCAGTAAATTATCCTGAAAGTAAGTATTAAATTTTAAGCAGGACTAAGAACAAAAACTTCATCTCGAGAAAACAGTTTCAGAAAATGTCCAATGTATTATTCATAGCACTATCTATTGTATATTTAAATTTAGTTTTTTAAAACTTTATTGTGTTTCATCAATGGTTCTGTCTTTGATGAAGTTAACACATTTGTTTGATTAATTAAGCAGGATAGTATTTAAAATAAATTTTACAGTTCAGATGATTTTTTTCTGAAACTTTAAATAAAAGAAAATGTTTCTTTTCGGATTAAAACAAGGTGGAATCCTTTTAATCTTTATTTTCTTTTACATTTTTCAACTTGAATTGAAATAAATAAGTTTGTATCGTAATTAAAGACAAGTGGTAAACATTTACAATAATAATTATAATAAAAAGGATTAGGAGGAAGAGCAAACTCTTTCTAGGAATAAATCCTGGTAGTTCACAGACGGATCTCGACAGGATAAAAGAGCCGGAGCTGGAGTGTCCGGTAAAAGCACTGGAATTAGAGAATTTTTCTCTGTGAAACAAGCTGCAATGATCAAGAGAAAATTTATGCTGGTCTGCAATGTGTGTGAGAGGGACATCAATAGAAATATGACTATAAACATATTCTCGGTCTGTAGAGCTGCAATATTGGCCCTGGGGTCTAATGTAGTAGCTTTGCGACTGATGTCTAAGTGCAGAGAGGTACTTGAAAACCTAACAAAGAACGGCTGCACAATCAGATTCGTATGAGTTTCCGGTCACTTGCGTATACGTGAGAATGAGGAAGTAGACAGTATGGCAAAGATGTGGTCCGTGGCTGAGCCGTACGGTCCCCAACCCATTATACCTCTTCCAATTACTGTTGGTAAGAGAGAATTAAAACTGTTGCTGAAAAGCAAATATATTGAATGTTGGAGGGAGGCCCCTATTATAAGATGTGCTAATAACATATAAATGGACAAATGTGCAGCTTACTAGGAGCCTTTTTCATGAAGAGGAAAGAGCTTCGGATCGTCGTGGGATTGCTAATAGGATTGAGGTGAGACACTTCAGGGATACAATAATATCACCCGAAGCGGTTATGCAAGGTCAGAATCTGCGATCATAATGAGATGTAATGGGCCCAATCATCCACTGATTCAACTCTTATAAAAAAGCGAAGGATGTTCTTTTAGGAAGGTTTGATAATTCCC
The DNA here is from genome assembly GCA_034092305.1 of Diaprepes abbreviatus. Classification (NCBI taxonomy): domain Eukaryota; kingdom Metazoa; phylum Arthropoda; class Insecta; order Coleoptera; family Curculionidae; genus Diaprepes; species Diaprepes abbreviatus. Next base: position 3,069,654 of record JASJET010000104.1, read on the forward strand.
ATAAACTAAACATTCGCTAAAACGGAAGTGACGAGGAAGGTTTAGAACTTTTAGATGTTGGTAAAAATATATTGCGTGAAATTTTGCAAAAGCAACTAAGATTTTTTGTGATTATATATATATATATATATATATATATATATATATATATATATATATATATATAAAAGGCAAATAACGTTAGGAAACAATTTTTACCTACTTTTAGCAAGTTTAGATTAAAGCAATAAAAATATTACTTATTATACTAGTGTCTTGTCAATGCACGCAAACATCAATCCTTAAACTATAAGAAATCAATGAATTAATCGCTGCAATGTAAGATTTAATGTTTTTTCTCTGTTTCTACCGCACTAATCGAATTCACGGGTAGTTTCATAGCAACCCCACTGCGTGGTTTTCGAGTACTACCATAAATCAACTATAGTTTCTTACCACTTCTCAAAATTGCGAGTTTCCCAGCTTTTTTAGCAGTCATTGTTGTTTTCGATCAGTTTGGTAAAATATGAGAGTATTTTTCACCTCTTAAGGGGACGCTATTCTTAATTTACTCGTGATGCACCTCAAAAATCATATAATTCGATTCATTAAGATCAAACTACTATTCTAGGAGCTTGGTCTGATTTTCACTCACTCACAATTATATAAGAAAAAATTACTTTAGGTTAGTTCTTAACCAACCATAGCAGAAAAGTTATGTAAGTTTTTTCAATGATTGTTTTATAGCTATCATTGATCTCATGTGAAATTTTCACAAAATTAGCGGGTTTAAAAAAACAACATTTTCTTATAAAAGCTATGAGATCTGTAAAATAATTTTAATTTATTGCATGACAGTAAGAAGATCAGCGGAACTAAGTTCCTCTTATATAATTGTCTTTTATACACACAACTGCAAGTATATTGTATCCAGTTTTAGCAATTATATACTTTGTTATAAATAACTTATTTTTCGACAAAATGCAAGATTCTGACCGATCGAAACCAATGAACAATAAAAAACCTTCCTCTGCAAAAATTACCCTACTTACAGAGAAAAACGATTAGGGTCGCTGCGTCAAATTAGAATTTTACTGATATCATGGAACCTTGGCTTGATGATTCCAGCGGCTCAGAAGCTGACGATGTTGGCGGAAACTTCCAGCCACAGGCGAGTGATCATAACTCAGATACTAAAACTAGCGAGCCTGACGTTGGTAAAGGTGTTGAACCAGAAGTCCTTACTAGGTCTAATAGTGAAGAAAGGTTGCCACTATCACGTTCTGGATATTTATATGGAAAATATATATGTATATACATATATATATATATATATATATATATATATATATATATATATATATATATATATATGGTTTAAGCATACATGATATAATTCGTTGTCAACCACCAACTAGTCCCACAAAAAGTGATTTTAAAGACCTTCTCTCTATTTGGAAAAATTTATAAATGATGGAACTCAAGAAACTTCTTGTCCCTTTGCAATCTGTACTACGCTTGTCAAGAATCATTGCATGGTACTAATCAAAACATCACTTAAGACCATTGCTTTACGTTAACAGAATTGGTAGATGCCCTGAAAAAGGAAGGATTGACATACGTTGGGATGATAAAAAAGAATAAAAAGGAGACACCTCCATCTTTTTACCTTCGAAACAAAGAACAGTGGGTTCAACACTATATGGGTTTATCGAACAGATCACTCGTATATTCACTTACCGAAGCAAGGGAAAGCTTTTATATTAGCATCCTTAATGCACAACATCGAGGGAACTGATGATAAGATGGAGAAGCCAGGAATAACAACATTCTAGAATTCAACAAAGGAATCGTTGATGAGACTGATAAAAAATGCTCAATTTTTTCCTCGAGTCGTCGAACGACTGGACTATGGCCTTATTTTACCGGACCTTGTAAATCAGTACCATCAATGCATATGTAGCATACGAGGCTTATCAGGCTAAGCATTTAGATTATGTAGTCTTTCTAAAAATGCCAGCACAATGGCTGCTATTAGATCCTGTACAGAGAGGGATACAGAATACACTATTGTCGCGTGAGATGAGAATAAGTTTGGAGAGAATTCTTGGCTCTCGCATGCCAAAACCACAGAACCTGAAATTGCTGAACCAAAATTATGAGAAAAGTGTCTCTTGTCCTTATAGACTGAAAGAAAAATCGTCATATCAATGTTATTCTTGCCCAAAACACGTTATTTGGAATGTGCAAAGGAAGTGTGTCCTGATTGCGCATGAATTGTTGGTATACTTTGCCTTTTTTCATCTTTTTACGTACTTTTTCTTATTCTTTTCAATACATTTTTAATATATCAAAGTTCCTATTACAGCAGAAAAGTTATGTAAGTAAATTATTTAAAAGATTTTTTTTATAGCTACTAGTGATCTCATGTGAAATTTTAACAGGTTTAAAAAAAAACGAAATTTTCTTATAAAAGCTGTAAGATCTGTAAAATAACCTCAATTTATTGCATGACAGTAAGAAGACAAGTAAAATGCTTGACAAAAGGGTAGATTATGTGGCAATACATATATATATATATATATATATATATATATATATATATATATATATATATATATATATATATATCTATATATATATGTATTGCCAAAAAAATATTTTCAGCGTTATTTTCGAAAGCTTGTAGTTTCAAAATGGTTAGCTAATCTTGACGCACTTCTCAAATTTTGGAAAAATATTTATTTGAAATTTCATCAACTTGATTTGTTGAGTTTTTATTATAATTATACAGTACTTTAAAAAAAAAAGTGATGCAAAAATCGAAACTTTGAAAAACACTGCACATTTGATGAAATTCTTGAAGACCAGTTAAATATAGGAACGTTCTTTTTGATTTTTAAACAGAAATGTTTCTGGAAAAAATATGTAACTTAAAAAAATCATATTTCTTGGACATTTTGATGGTATAACTCAATTTCTATTCCATTTATAGAAAAAAAAGAAAATTATTTCAAATTTGGGGTGCAAATAGCCCCATCAGGTCAGGGTTTTCCATAAATCCGCGAAAATGATCCAAAAATTGTCATTCCTCCGATTGAAGGAAAATTTTGATAACTTTAAGGTTATTCTGGAACCCGAAAAAAATAAATAAAATTTTTTAAAATTGTATTTGGGTCTTCTAGTTATACAATATAGCGTATATAGTAAAGGTTTTATTACGTCCGTTATTGATTTAAAGCACAAGATTTCATTTAAATAATTGTGGTAAAAAAGTTATAGATATTTTCGTTAAGCTTTAAAACTCACAATTTCACCGGCAATTCTAGCTTTAAAAATAAAAAATAATCGTTATTTTACCATTTTTAATATCTGTAGATAAAAATTAAGTTCTTCGTATCTCCAACTGCTTATAAAATCGAGCTTTTTAGATAAACCAACAAAGAATTCATTCATCTTGAAAAAATGTTACTTCCTTTTTTGTCTTTCTTATCATTTCTGATTCTATAAACAGTAGAAGTTTCAGAAATCAAAAAACCTTTTTTATTTTACACACAAGGTCATGTTTTTGAGGATTCACCACCCAGACATGAACCAGAACGTTCATATCAATTTTTGATCGTCTACAAGTACAAAGTTATATAAATCGGAGTTATTCAAGTTATCTGAATTAGCATTCGATCCGAAAAATGGCCAATTTTGGAGTTTTTGGAGGAACATTAACATGATGGAGTGAGTTGGACACTGGATCCAGATTCAACGCATCTAGATATATTAGAGTTGGAGGGGCTAGACATCAAGTGACTCCGACAGAAGGACTAAAAATTACTAACTAATTCGAGAAATGACCAATTTTGGCGTTTTCGGATCATTTTCTTGGATTTAAGGAAAACTCTGACCTGGTGAGAGTATTTTAATCCTGGATTTCGATTCAGCGCGCATATAATGGTAACGAAGTCTAGTCTGCCAGATAAAATACTTTGTGTTATGTGACACACTAAACATAATAATTACTGCTTCTCTCATTGACACTTTTATAAACTATCAAAAAGGACATAACGGGTGTTAAATACAAAGATCGAAAATGGATTATACACTATCAAAATCTGGGACCTAGAATGAAGAATACAGAAATTATTGCTATTTTGTTACGATTTCCTCTCCTTCAAATCATTCACTGAGTTCGATAAAAAAAAAACACATTTTACTTCTAAATAACAACAATTTAATAGCTATTTGTTGACACTTTCATGTTCAAATACAAACTTAAACTAACCTAACTACTGATATCCTATCCCTATTTATATACTTATAGAATATACGAGAATAGAAGTCCAGAATCAGACTAATAATATGACACATAATGATGACTTATCCATAGAATATTTCTAGAGGGACATATACAAACATAGACAGTTCTTTGTTACTATAGAATGTTTCTGTAAGGACGTCCAAATTCCCCTAGACCTTTGTTACAATAGTAAGGATGAAAAAGATGAGAAAATAAACAATCTGGAAGCAATTATAGACCTGACACAGCAATACTACATCAAAATCATACAACACAAAAAAAATCCACCAGAAGAAATCTTCAGATGATTAGAAGAGAAAATAAAAAAAAAACTCAGATATACGATAAGTCCTTATTACATCTGTATACATTGTTTCTAAAAAGAAGCACAAGGTAGGATAGAATTTTGTGAAGAAATATTTGTATACCCTCCGAACCTATTTCTGTTTTTCCATTGATGTCACCGGTATCGTCAAAATCTGCTTAGATATGAATCTCTATAACCATGTATTTTTATTTGGAAATAAGTCTAGTGAACATTAAAAGAAGGAAAATAAATTTTAATCTTTCGGATTACCGTTTTATTTACAACAGTTCATGAATTGTTACGTACAAAAATATCACATAATTATTTCAAAAACTATTTTACTATTCCAATTGAGTTGATTTTATAAGTCAATATTAAGCACAGGTGGTGATAATGAAGATGAATTAATAAATATCTAAATGAGCCATTTAATTATGTTTTATATCAGTGCACACATTCACAAACTGTATTTATTTGAAATATCAAATGAATATTAATATTATAAAGTATATTTATGGTCTGATATTAACAATAAATTTAATGTAATTTTATGTTTAAAAATACGATTATATAATTCAGTAAAGAATTCTATGCTATCCGTTATTTGTAACATAGCAAATGCATATATTTTCCTTAAATTTAAATTGATGGGTACCATTAATCTGTTGTATGGAAAATTGACTTTTGAATTTTAACTGCGATAAAATAAAGCAATATAAAGCATTACAAAAAAAAATTAGATACTTTAAAAATAACACTAGCTAGCATTATTATTGTTACTAGACGAGACATTGAAGTTATTAAATTTTAAATTTCATTTAACAACTGTTTATTCCAAAACGTTTGTAAACGAATACGACTTTCCACTTCTTTCCAAAGATTTCAATGTAGTTTAGGTCCAGGGTTTGCATCGGATACTGCAAATCCAGAACGTTTTTCTTAAAGCCACTTCTGAATAAGGTTTTGGATCATTATCTTGTTGGAAAATAAAAAGTAATGGTATTTTTCGCTTTACATAACGTAGCAATAAATGTTGCTCTAATTCTACACCCTATAGACCATATGATCCTACAGAGGCGATAATGCCTCCAAGAAGGCGCTAAAGCCTTTTAAGGTGCGGAAGCGAGTCAAGGGGCCAATGCGAGCGTTAAGGCGGGAGAAGGTGTTGAAGAAATTAATAATACATATTTTGAAATTTTTCATCTTTTAATTGTTGTAGAAATTTTTTAAAAAGAAAATATACCATTATAACTTGTTTTAGTTTTATCCGTGACAAGTCTTTGCAAGTTTGTGAGTAATGACAACTATTACGCGATTTACGAATCTAGCTAGCTGGAATGTTAAGACAGAAATATGGGGCTTGTAATGATTTGTTTATACAGTGAATACATAGGCATAGCAAATAATCGAAGGCATGCAAGTTAATAAGTGCACAATACAAATCTATAATAAGTAGGGTTATAGAAATTTAGTCTCATTACTTATTGAGTATTTTTCCAATAATCCTAATACGTGAGTGATACTTGATAATAGTTATTAATTACAATAAATAATATAAAGATGAACACTTGATAAATTAATGTACTGAAACGGTGGAAAAATCTGTTTTTCATCATATTTGAATTTAAGAAGAAGCACCTACAGTACAGTATTGAAATATGTATTCTATTCTCCTATAAGTCAATCATTGGTTATGTGTTTCCTTTTCTAAAATGTTTTTTTCAAAAGGCCAAAGCCCTTTTATAGGCGAGTTTTTTTGACAAATTGATACTATGCCATCTTATGCCGCCTTCTTATTTATATTAGTGTTGATTTTGAGATTTCCTGTTACCGTGATTCCGTGTTTCTTCAGGTTTATGTTCCTCTTCATTCTCCCTGCAATTATATTTTTTTTTCTAATAAATGAGAGTCGGAAGCACATGGCAATACACTGTTCTAATGATTTTCTTATCGTCTTTTTTCGGAAAACACATCCAACCACGGCTGCATCCTCTAGAGTTACCGCCCACATGATGTTTTCCATCAATACAGGAATATTCAGGGTTCATCCTAGTAAACTATATATATGCTACACCATTTATTTCATTTAAAGTCTTATGAATATTTTTATTAGTCTACGAGTTCACATTATGAGGCTATCTAATATATCCTTAGTCCTCTTACCCAGAGATGTTGATTTTATCAATAACTTGCTATCATAAGCACAAATTAACATCTTATGTAAGATGTTAAAAGCAAGAATCACCTCACATTAACATAACCAAAGTTACGAAGCAGGAGTTTCAATGAGGTTTCCAACGTGAGATTATACGGTTAGGTTTCCTCTGTTTTAACCTCAAAAGAAAAATAGTTGTGCCTTATTTAAATAAAAGAGTTTGAACAAGTAAAACTAAAACTTCGATTCGCTATGTCTCCGTAAGAATGAACTTCCGTAGGCACACAGCTCTTTGTTAACTATTTCAGCCAATAAAAGATGAAAAGGGGTTCCAAAAACTGGCGCTCAACGTGGGGCCCGAAATATCAACCTATTCTGGTTAACAGCTTCGCCAGAGCTGCCACCTGTTGTGACCCATTTTCATCGGCTTGAGTGTCCACTGTACGCATAGCAGCTCATTCTTGCAGATCCATAAAGCATTGAAGTTCTAATTCGAGGCCCCACTCTGTTTTTTTAGCTTAAAACAGAGAAATCTTAACCATATTATCTCAGGATAGAAATCTTAATAAAACTCAGAAATTTCTGCTACTTTGGTTATATTAAGGTGATGTGATTCTGGCTTTTAACATCTTATATAAAAGGTTAATAGCAAGTTCTTGATAAAATCAGGCTTTCTAGATAGCAGATTTATGAAGACATGTTAGCTAATAAAAGATTTGTAAATTTCTAGATCCCTTACCCAGATAACCTCATAATGTGAAATAGTAAACTAATAAAATATAGACAAAAAATTTTAATTTAAATAATTGTTATAATATAAATGTTTTTGTATGTTTTAGATTTGTTCCCGTCTTTTCCTTTATAATTTAATTAAATCAAGTTTACTAGCCTTATCTCTGATTTTTCCGGTGTTAATGGAGCAGTCTCACGTGGCTAGCAACTGTAGAGGATGCGGCATCATGCGTAATACGTATCTGTATGTGCTCTCCAAAAAAAAGTTGTTAAAGAAATCACTAGAATGCCGGAACGATCATATACTTCCCACTAGTGTTCATTTGCCAAAAAACAAGATAAATGTAGGGAGAACGAAGAAGAACATAAATTCAAAAAAAAACATGGAGCATGGCAATAGGAAAACCCATAAACAACCCTGAAATAAATAAGGAAGCTGCATATATGATTAATTTTCCAAAAAACTCATCTCTAAAAGAGTTCTCGCTTGCAAAAGGAGAACTACAAATAGCACTTTCAACCAGTTAACGATTAAACCTCAAATGCGCTAGCTTAATTCTGTCTATTCCTTTTTCCAGTTTCTACTATATCATCGAGCAACAACCTACTATCATAAGGGTACATCCGGAATAAAAGAGTGCTCTCACTTTCCTAACAATATGGATCAAAACCGACCAGTGGTTTTGCCTACGTTTACTTCGTAACAATAAATCAAAACTTCAAACAGGAAAATAAAAACTTCAAATTACACAAATATGAAGCGTCATTTTAATTACATAAATATAATATATGGTGGTGAGTTGAATTTAATTAAAACAAAAACGTCATTGTTGCTTTTGTGGGGAAAACCACTTTTAAATATTATAAGCACTGTCTGCAAAATGAGAATATTTATTTACTTATTACCATCACTTGAAAGTTCTTCATGTTTATTTCACGGAGAGGTTCTAGTATATTCTTAACATGAACATACCCTGTCGGGTTTTATGTCCTTTTTCAAGTATATTGACATCAGAATCATCAGAATCATTAAATTTAGAAGGACCCAAGAGTTCGCGGTTCAAAAATGAATACCGGGACTCTATCTTGGATTCTGGAAAATAGTTCAAATATCTTTAATTGCATTAAGCTAATGATGTTTGGTTGAGTATGAGCTCAATGCGGTCCCAAATTTACTTTCCAAAAAGAGGAACAGACTACAATTTGCTGAGCAAGACGATATGCGGTTATTGTTGTTCTTGTTATCTATAATTTTAATGTCAATTTTCTAATTCATAATAAACAATTTTCTAATACATTTGATGGTGTTTTAATTTTAATATCATATTTTAAAATTAGGAACAACTACTATGAGGGAAGGGGGTGTTGGGTTTATTCGTTCTTGCTTCGTTTCAGGGAAATGTTTTAAAAATTCACCTTTAACATTAATCGTTTGTCTTCTAATCTTTAATCCAGATTTTTAAATAAATCCACAAACAACCAAGGAAGCATTTTTTTTTAAATATTTTTAGACTCTAAACAAGATCTGTTTTTGGTCCTTATATATTGATTGATTATCGCGGGAAAGAAAAAAATTTGTTCAATAATGTATGTTTTTTTGCAAGGAATATTGGCCTAAATAATTTAAAAATCAACTTTTAAAAATATCGTCGTATAACTAAAAAATTAAGAAATTTCTTCTACCATTTTTAAACTTACGTTTATCTTCTTGCTGTTCGACTTTATAAAAATATGTGGCCAATGTTCCTAAAAAGTAACCCATTTTTCTTAAGTAATCTTTGGCTAAAGCTCCAAGGAACATTGGAAAATGGCCAACGATTCTTAGATAAATAGCTGGTATCGTTTACCAGGATAATTTAGCATTTCCCTAGCGTCGTCATTCGTTAAAAATTTTCTTTGAAAAATTAGCCTTTGTACAGGAAAATCCCTTTTTTAATTCATCTTCATTTAGCTGACTATTTTATTATTATGTTTTGTAGGTATTTCAAGTTATTTATGGTTTCTCAGATACAAAATATCTGAACAAAAAAAAGTTTCAGAGGCAGTTAAAATATGTTACAATAAAAATTAAATATCAGCAAATTAATTTGTAGAGGAGAGAGGAGGCCTCTTGCATCCCAGATCCTCGAATGGAAAAGTCAATACAACATACAGGCAGTTTCTCTGGGGTAGGTTAATTTGAGTGCATCAAGCGCCTCTTGTGGCATAGAAAATGGTTGATCACGCAATTTGTTCTTCATGTACAGTAACAAAAAGAAACTATTGCATGCTAACTCAATTCCACATTTTGAGAGCCCGAAATGTAACCAGCTTAAGCCGATATGTGAGGGCTGGCATTGTCTTGATGGAGAATGATGCATCCTATCCCATTTGTTTTCCTCACTGCACCGTTTGACCGTTCTACGATTCTCTAAAGGCACAGTTGAAACACGAAGTGCTTCGTGTACGAGAAGGGTTTGTTGATTTTGGCTGATCATCGAAGATTCATACAGCCGACTGCTGTTTATTTTCGGGCGGATACGCATAAATCCAATATTCGCCATCTGTCAAAGATCTATAAATATTTTTTTGAAACACCGCGATTGTATTTTGAGAGCATTTTTTTGGACTAATCGGCACATTGTGAAAAGGTTTTAAGCCTATTTTACTCTTAAACATCGATATCTACCAGCACTCCAAGAAGGTTGACATGCTCCTGATGTATGAGTTTTGTGAAGAAAATGGGCGTCAAAATGTTAGGGTTTACATGGAAAGATCTTCTAACAGCTAAATATCAAACCATCATCATTTTCCAATATTGAGCGTCAAATCCAAGAAATGGGCAGCTATGAGAAAAAAATGTAAGGTAGAGTCGTATACGAACAACTAGAACAGTCAAAAAGGAAGAGGAAATTTTGGAAAGAGTTGAAGAAGTAAGGTTTAGTACCCGCCGTATAGAACGAGAGTTGCATATCTATAAAATTATTGTAAATGATATGTAAAAAAATCTGTTGTTACATCCATAATACGTCCACAAGGTTCAGGAATTTTTACCGATTGATCTCCCCATGCGTCTTACATTTTATGGATTTATTCCAAAACAAAAGAATTCTTGATCCAAATTTTGGTGGAAAAATTTTGTTTACTGACGACGCGTGTTCTACAAGATCTGGAGTCACCAACCTGCATAACGAACATTTTATGCAGATGAAAAATTTTCACACCGTCAGTATAATTTTAAAATAAATATTTGGTCAGGTATTATTGGTCCTGTGGTGACTCCAGACACGGTAAATGAAATTATTTATCTATATTTTTTGCAAAATAAATTAGCAGTCTTTTACTTTGACTAGAACTATGGAAAACGCTGATGGTGCCCCATCACATTTTTCCGCTATTGTTTAGAAATATTTACATGACAAGTATCCCAATTAATGGATTGAAACAGGCCACCACGTTCTCCAAAGTTAAATATGTGCATTTTTGAAAATTGAATCTTCAAAAATGTACACTGCAAGGTCAATCAAAATTTCATCATAGTATAGATTATAACTTAAACTATAATAAAAAAAATTGATTTTGAATATGATCTAATTTTTTTTATTTACCATGAGTAGCTGTGGAGTTTCTTGGATCTGTTTTATCAGAAATCGGAAACAAAATCTGTAAGATTTCGTTTCAGTCTTTAAAAGTACGGAGACAATCCCTAAGATTGCTAGCCCAATCGTTATTTTAGGAGTTCGTGTAAAATTTATTAAAAAATCTTAATATAGCTTTAAAGTCAACATAAGTATTTTTAATGATGTGCAAGACTCAAAGAGATCTTTCAAAAGAGAATTCTATTGAAAGTAAATGCCAAAATAATCATAAAAAGGTAGTTAAAACATCAGAATCGGAATATTTTTATTTTAAGCTACTTTGAAGCAAAGTTATTTGCAAAAGTCTTTTTAAAATGATCCTAATTAAATTGCATTACGGAATAAAAATGCACTTAATGTATGCTGTTTTGAAATTTTTTTAGTAATTTTTCAACAATAAAAGCAAATATAACTGCAGAAACTTACGTACAGTATAGGTCATAACCGTACATCAACGAAACGAAAGCACAGTTTGGGTGTTCCAAAACTGTAATTCGAGACGATTTCCAACTGCTCCCGTGGAAAATGTCAGCTTTTTGATATTTTAGTCATCGCTTTGTACTCACCATTTAAATTTTTACACCCACAATATAAGTCTCAGTGTATATAAAAGAGTGCACAATTTGGGTATGCCAAAATGTGTGTGTTAGAGAGGAGTGTTTCACTGATGAAAATATTTGAGTTTTTATTAATCTACAGGGTTGGAAAATTACGCTTCAGTGAAGTTTCCATCAGGCCTATATATATATATATATATATATATATATATATATATATATATATATATATATATATATACATATATATATATATATATATATATATATATATATATATATATATATATATATATATATATATATATATGAAAGTAAAATGCAACCTCGTTCTATCATATCCTCTCCGTATTAGAGGTTGCGCAGTTTGAATAAATTACTACAGAACACAATTTATCCTATTCCGCCACCATCGAGATGATGGCCTACCTGTACCACCATATCGAGAAGAAAGTCAAAATTTACCCTCCCCGCTACAGTGATACGATAAAGGTACGTATTTCGTCTCTACTAGATACATCAGTGTACCGACATGCACCTGTTTGTGCAAAGGACAGATCGGAAGGAAGTATGCAATACTAAACGCGGCTTCGCCCACCTCCCGCCGGATAACGTATATATGTTTATGCGGCTTTCCCGGATTCCTCCGTGTGAGATGCAATAGCAGTGGATATATCCACATTATGCCGTTCAGCAAACGTACAACTATATGCAACTCCGTATATAGATGAAGTAAAATGCAAACAGTAAATGAAAACCTCATTTCATCATATTCTTTCCATGTTAGAGGTTGCACAGTTAGAATAAATTGCTACAGAACACAATTTCTCCTATTCTACCACCATCGAGATGATGGCATACCTGTATCACCGTATCGAGAAGAAAGTCAAAACTTACCCTCCTCGCTAGAGTGATACGGCAGAGGTACATGTTCCTTTGGATCTGTCCTTTGCACAAACAGGTGCATGTCGGTACCCTGATGAGTCTAGTAGAGATTTCACCGAAACGTCAGCTGCCTTACAGTCCTGAGAGAGCCCTAGCATATACACGGGATGCCCGAAAACCTTCGATTACATATATATATATATATATATATATATATATATATATATATATATATATATATATATATATATATATAGAAAGAAGAAGAAGGAAAAAAAGTATTTTGTAAACCAAATTTTTAATAAAATGAGCTCCATTGATTTAAAATAAAAATCACAAACTAGAAGTAAATAATTATAGTAATGCATAATGCCAAGAAAACTGTTGTATTTGCAATATAATCAAAGATAAGACAAGTATCTCAATTACACATTTATAAAATCATAGTTCTCACTCAATAGCATTTGACAAATAATAGCGGAACGAACGTGAAACTTCGAAGAAAACAGACAGAAAAGCTGTTCAGTCCCCCTTTAAGGAAATCGTTTTTTTAGAACAGATGATCGTTAGGAATAATAGGCATACGATAATGACTATATACAGAATTCGAAATGTTATGATAAAATGTAATATGCTTCATGCCACGATATATAAATTATTATCTATTTGATGAATATCTAGCATTACTTTTTGAGTGAATATGAGTTTAAGCTAAGTGAGATACTACAGACCCTATGAAAAGTATGGAAACCATCTAACTTTTCAGGGAGACATCTACGAAGAAAATATTCCAGAAAAAATTCCAAAGTTGATCTTGACCTTGACCCAAGAATATATTTAGGAATCATTTGAAGGTTTTAACTACAGATTTTATAAGGCTTGGAAAATTTACGTATATATCATGGTATGAGTCAAGGTGTAGCTCTATGAGTCATTTAAAAGTTAATATATATATTTAGGAATCATTTGAAGGTTTTAACTACAGATTTTATAAGGCTTGGAAAATTTACGTATATATCATGGTATGAGTCAAGGTGTAGCTCTATGAGTCATTTAAAAGTTAAATTACTCATTAAAACAAACACTTGATGAAAAGTGAGTTACGGAAATTTATTCTCGGGTAAAGTTGTATGGATAAAATGAGTCTATCAAGTGATAATGTTGAATTTGACTGTATGGTATACCTGGGAGGTAATTTAATGACTAATTCTAATTTTTTACTAAAACTATTTGCCTTAAAATTATGGCCATCATCAATAAAAATATTTTATTTGTTTAATACATACTAGACTATTCATTATTGTTCATTCTTCAACCCGTTACTGCGGGGAATTTGTGTAACTGCATCTCAATCAAAATATGTCAAAACTTACACACATATTTGATAAAGGGACATACTGAAGAAGAAAACAAAGCTCTAAGAATATCTTCTACATAAAAATACCAGTTACAACAAAAAATTATTGATAGTCCCATTTGAGTAGCATATTGCTCCAACAGGCTCTTCAAAATACTCTATTGAATACCAATCAAAAAACGACTTCGCAGAGTAAATAACAATAAGAATGCAAATCCAATCCTATCGAGTTCGTAATATTTTTTCTTTTTATTTCAGATAATTCCCAACAATTCAAAAAATTGTACCACAATGCTCAATTCTGGGTCAAGTGCTCCTTTTGCTTAAAGTTAATGAATTTTCAGATTTTGTACCTCATATATTGTGTTGATGATATTTTCTTAATTGTATTTAATATATGTGAGTTAAATAATACTATATATATATATATATATATATATATATATATATATATATATATATATATATATAGCTCTTAATTAATGAAATATACAGTTTGTTTTTCAGTACTTTCTTATACTCTGACATTTATAAAACACAATCTATAAGACCAGTTCAATAACAATATTTATTCTAAATTTAAAAATAGCTTAAAAATTGATAATTATGAATGCATAAGATTCTAGCCAGAATTTGAAGGACCATTACTACATACATATTATTAAATACTAATTTTTAAAAATGTGTGTGAAAAATATGATAACGTTGTATAATGCTCGGGTTGAATTAATTCTTACATATGGCGTTTGTTTTTGGGAATACCAACAAATATGAACTGTAAATCTTTAACATTTTTAAGACCTGTTCATATATCTATAAAAATATTTCCAAAGTGCAAGGAGATTCATTCTATAAATACTAGAAATAATGTTGAATCTTATGAGCCATCTTTCAGAACCCAAATTTCCTATAAATCTCTAAATATATTTGATCCTAAAATATTCAACCATTCATTCAGGTGTCAACTTATTGAAAAAAAATTAATTAAGATGTTTTTTCTTTTCAACTGAATATTTTGTAACAATGTTCTTTACTATGATGCATGTTCTAAGTTTTAGTTATTTTTAAGTTTAAAATCTTCTGTTTATTTCAATACAATTTTATAATTCTCACACCTGGAATAGAGAAGTATACTAACCACTAATTGGTAGGTTAGGAAAATTAGACTTATAACACAAAAAAAAAAGTAAAATGCAAATGGAAGTTTTTTTTGGAAATCATTCTTCCTGGGGAATAAAAAACGACTCTTATCTTTAGCGTTTCGAATTTAGTTGTGCAAATATTTTTTAACTTCAGTTAAGAGCAAAAAATCTTCCTTATTCAAAACACCTATTTCAATTCAAAAGCGTACTATTACAAAGCTGTAGGTATTAACAAAAACCTTTGAAATATTTTTTTGTTTGATAAAATCCTCTTGCTAGTTACGGAGATATCTGCAAAAAAGTTGTCAAAAAACTCTGATGGTATCTGAAAAATTGCAACTGTTAATCCCGCTGAGCTGAGTTATCATTTTTTATTGCGGGGGATGATTTTTTAGTGAATCGTACTAAGATTCACAAAGTACCATTTTGCAAAATAGTAGATATCTGTTGGACTTCCATTGTTTCATTTTGTTGAATATCACAACGTTTCGGCTAGAAGTTATCTCTAGCCGTTTTCAAGTGAAACTCTGAAAATCGCTAGAGATAACTACTAGCCGAAACATCACGATCAACATCAACAAAAAATAAAGACACTGGAAGTCCAACAGATATCTACTATTTCGCAAGAAACATTGTTGTCTATGACCTTCAAAGTACCATTTTGCTTCTAAACACTTGCACTCACAGTTTTATAAGATATCAATAATGGAGTTATTTCGAATGCTACGAATTACCATATTATTTATTTATTTTACATCGGGAGAATAACGTTTGAGACATTGTCGTCGTCGTTCAATAAATAGTTTGACCAAGCCGTATCAAGAAATGAGATTTTCCGAATATTTCAGAGCGTCTGGTTACTATAGTACCGAGCCATATACCGTGGTACAGTGTGCGTGAGTTAATTCGTTCTCCACCTTAAAGAACAACTCCGGTAGCTAAAAAGGGAATGGACTGACCTGAAAGCACCTGCTGGCTGCGCCTTCCTGGCCTAACATTATAGGTTAGGCAGGCTTATGTGTATATGGTGTTTTATCATCTCACTGCCTTTTTAATATACTGCCGACACTGTTGCGGATTCGACAAGCACGAGCGGTGTCACTATTTTCTTAATACCCTTTTAACACTGTCACGAACACGACAAGCACGGGCAGTGTTGCTCCTTTCTTACTATCCTACCGGCACTGTCGCGGACCCGACAAGCACGGACAGTGTCTCTCTATTCCTAATATCCTACCAACACTATCACGGACCCGACAAGCATGGGCAGTGTCGTTCCTTTCTACCGTTATTGGTAAACATAGTGGCGGAACCAACAAGCGTTTGGATATTGCATTTGCTCGCAGAAATAATTTCGGCGATCAAAATTATTTTCCGACAACTCCTGAGCTAACCATATCTTTTTCAGTATTTTATGCACACTACAATATGCTACATTAATAGTAGAAGCTGTTTCCATGAGCGTAGTTCGAGGATTATCTTGAGCTGTCAAAAAAATTTAAGCTGATCTTCTGTTGCTGAGGGTCAATCAGATTTCGTAACAGCCCGAACATGCTCATATTCCCTGAATTTTGCCTCAATTCGGCTTACCACGCTTTGACATATAGGTTGCCGATCAGAGTGAATTTTATTGAATAAATTAATGACTTTTATTTGTGTGCACGTTCTAACTCCAAAACCAGTTATTTATAATATTTCAATTCTCGGTCCGTTAATTATACCATTTTCCCACAAAATACCAATAATCTTTGTGAATGTTCGAACACACTTGTTTCTATATATATGTATATATATATATATATATATATATATATATATATATATATATATATATATATATATATATATATATATATATGTATGTATGTATATCTGTGTGTGTGTGTATTTACATATATAAAGTTTTTTTAAATCGCTATTGTTGTTGAACGCCTGTCTTCAGTGAAAATCTTAAACTACAGAATATATTTTTTGCCATAACATTTTTTAAATAAAGGCTGGTCAATATTGATGATGCCCGTCCGCCCATTCACAGCGCGCTAAAGTGGGTGGACTTCAAATTAGAAAGCGTGGAAAAATTTGCTCTATCTCGATTTCTATTAGTCATAGAGAACTAAATGTGTTTTTGAATATGTGCTTATTTCCAGCTTTCGAGAGCCATCAATTTAAAATACGTGCCATTCCAAATAACCGCATTATTTTATTTGCGTATAAATAAAAAATAGTTACCTTTATTCAAGTGTTTTTGCACAATTTATCTTGCAAAACTTGATGATTATTTCTTAGCGCTCAACGGTGCAAGTCTTTAGGAACCAAATGGCTTCTGTGCGTCTCTGTAAAATGCTCTATTGAACTCTCAGAGCCATCTTTTTCCAACATGTATCACTTATTACACAATTTTGTTATCAATTTCAACGATTTTTTGCAAAATTGTTGTCAATATGAGAAACCTACATTTTTTTATGTTTCTTTTTCATGAATATCTCAATAACCACTGGATGTATTTTGCCTATAATTTGTTATGGTATGTTTTTGACAGAAAATGAAGAAAGTCTCTCCCTCTTGATTGTTAATTAAAAAAATATTTGCCAAATAAAGTTTGAGTAGAAAAAAAATGAGAGTCGTTTGGTATTCCCAAAAAGAATGTTTCTATTTGCATTTATTTTTTTGTCAAACTCAAATATGCTTGAGCCAAAATAATTTAGAGATACCACAAATAACACAATTTTATTTGTACTCTTCGCTTTTCTACTACACAAATAAAATAAAAGCAGTACAAATGTTTAATTATCACTTCGACCACAAACACAAAACCCTATCCTGCAGAAAGCGAATAATTTCAAAATATAGTTGAATAATAACCACTGTTTTATTCATAATAACTCATGGATCTGCTGTAAATGTTGCAGAGAAAACTGTTGAATATTCATTTGAATTTCATTTTGGCAGACCGTTTTATAGATAACTAATTTCTAAATTTATTTCTCACTTTTGTTCGCTTAATTAAGCATTAAGCAAATCGATTTTTGAAACAAATGTTGAGAATCGAAATTTATTGTCTGATTAATCAACAAACTAATAACACATTTTCTAAAAATGTTCTGCTTGATATAAAACTGTGATTATTTTACTGGTATTTGAAACATTTGTTATTACTATTATTTATACGTGGCAACACGATTTAAATGTACAATCGTTATGATTCATAAGATAAATTTCTTATGGATGAAGAAACTGGGGTATCTGAACATGGGATTGTAAAGTAAGAAGGAAGGGTGGGCTAGGCTCCCAACACTTAGGCCTGTTACGAGTGTTATGTGTAATCAAATGTTCTCGGCTATCATGTGTGTGTGTGTGTGCGGAGTCAATCTCAGGACTGTAGAGCAGCTGACGTTTCGATGAAATCTCGTTCACCAATTTCGAGGCTCACTGTACGGCATTTGTGAGCGAATTGATGCTTGCGACTCGGAGGCGACCGGTTCTGTGTGTACGTGGGGCGTCTTCGTTAGCTGGGTAGTTCTGACCAATCAGGTTGCAAATTTTACTGCGTGTCATTGGCCCTGTCGCCAGTATTTGGGGTAGTGTCGCCAAGATATGATCCGTGTCTTTACTACCTACTACAGGCCAATGTTTTCTTAGCAGATTTTTTCAAATATTAGGTAACCGCTGACTGTCGTTCCAGCTATTTAAGTTATTCGGCTGCAATGCAATTTCGATGGCTTCCTTCATAACACTTGTGAACAGGTTTTCAACTCGACATCATTTTTGTTCCTGAGAATTTGATTTTATGTCTTGTGTTTAAAAAGTATTGGACCAGTACAAAAGAAGTTTTTTTTTGCTTGACAGCGTTTATATGTTCATCTCTTCTGGCTCTTATTTTAAGGTTGATTTGACCTACTTAAGATGAACTGCATTCTCCGCATGGAATTTCGTATACTCCCTAGTTTTCTAGAGGGATTTTTTCTTTAGGTATTGGTAGAAAATCCTTTACTTTACGGTCTGTGGTGAAAATGGTTTAAATGTTGTTTCACTTGAAAATTTTTGTGATTTTGTCTGTGGTATCTGTGACATAATGAACCGTTATTTGTGTGAAAACGTCTCTACAGCTTTTTATTCGAAGTCTTCCATAAATAAAATAGCCAGTGCAGGAGATGGCGGCGATTCCATAAGGGCCCCCTCGACTTGTTTATATCCCTGGCCTTCACAGGTGTTGTCGATGCACTGTTTAGCTAGTTCGATGATATATTTTGGCACATTGTATTTGTTTTCTCTTACAGAAATAGCTTCTCTGAGTAGTATTTGCGTAGAAACCATTAAAATAGAACAGGAAATGAAACTACTTTTTCTGGATATTCTACTAAAATGGAAATATGATGGCTTGCTATCACACTCTGTCTACATAAAACCCATTCATAACAACAGATACCTTAACATCGATTCATTCACATCACGACTCCGCCCTTACCGAAGAAAATTATTACCAGAAAGTAATGAACGTACTGTAAGACGTCCAAACAAAAATGGTTACAGAAAAGAACATATATACAAGATCCTAAAAAACAAACCTTTGGTCCCGAAAAATTGCGAGAGTCAGAAGAAGAGCTTCAAAGCTTTTCTTCCTTATGTGAAAGGCACCACAGCCAAAATCGCAAAAATTCTCAAGAGACACGATATTGAAAACATTTTCACCACATACCGTAAAGTAAAGCATCTCCTGCCAATACGTAAATGAAAAAATTTCCCTCAAAACCGACCTTAAAATAGGCGGCAGAAGAGATGAACATATAAACACTGTCAAGCAAAAAACAATTTCTTCGTCACTGGTCCAACATTTGTTAAACACAGGACATAAGTTCAACTTCTCACAAAAAAAATACTACCTAGATGTGAAAACCTGTCCACAAGAGTTATAAAGAAAGCCATCGATATTGCAAAGCAGCCCAACAAGTTGAATGGCAGAGACTTGCCTAATACTTGGAACAAAGTGGTAACAAAACATCGACCAGTAGTAGGTAGTAAAGAAACTGGTCACAACTGAGCAACACAACACCAAACACTGGCCAGAATCACCGAGAGAACGAACATGCTCCACATACGCACAAAACCGGCCGCACCCTAGTCGCAAGCATCATGTTTTCTTAGCTGGCAGTACCCTGTGAGAATCCCTGCGAATAATCGCAGTTTTCTTCCGGAGATGGCTAGATATATTTTATTTATTTCCACCTCAGATTTAATAATAAAGTTTAATAATTACCTGGAGAATTTACAGTTTATGGTTTTATTCCACCGTGTTTTAAAGAGATGGTAGAAATAAACTTTGATATATTATTACCTTTTTTTAGCAATAGTTCTATTGTTAATTTCGTTTGCTGCCAGGGTTGTACCAGTGAGCTGTGTTTGAGTTACACTAGCATATTTTCTCATTACCCAGATAATAAATTTCACATCTTTCTTTTTTTGATCCATCTGTGTAGATGTTAGGAGTATCATAGTCATCAAAGCGGCCTCTGTTGTAAAAATTTCGAGAGAGGTGAGACTTACATTTACGTCCATTGCGCTAGCCGGCGTAGTTCTCATGGTTTCTGTAATATTGTGATACGCTGTCATTTAAATTTTGTGTCATTTTTGGATTCCTGGTGTCCAATTCATTTTTAGTCCCCATACAACAGCTACATATGCTTGCATTGGGCTTATGATTCACGCGGCATCTTGTGGGATAAATCCTTAGGTTTTACCATGATTTATCTATACCCTTCATAAGCTATATATGCTTTTTGATTCTATTTTCGAGGTGAAAATTGCATGTTTACTTACTATCAAAGGTTCTACCTAGGTATTTTACCTCTGTCAAGATGTTTAATTTGGTTTTTAGTAGTTTAGCGGCCTTAAATATACCTGATTTTCTCTTCTTAGTGAAAAGAACCATCTCCATGTATTTTGAGTCTACAAATGGTGAGTTATTATAACACTGCTCTTATTTTATTCTTAGTTCAGTCTGCATTCTTTCACAAACTCCTGTTTGTAGGATGACTAAGTCATCGGTGTAAGCTATGGTATAGTAATATTCATTGTTAAGATGATTGATTTGGACTATATTCCAAGTTATGGGTGATAGTACCCTTCTCTGTAGGCAGGTCTTTCGCACTTGTCCTTGAATTTTGACGTTAAATTTGAGAATATCCAAAAATTTCTCTAAATAAATACTAAATGCTGAAATGATATTTCTTGGAGGCCTATGCCGTTCGCTTAGATTTCTTTGGTCTTTTAATATCTCTGTTAATACAGTCTTGGAACAATTCCCAAATATGCCGTTTTAAGAATTAGAGCTTGAAAATAATTTTTATTTTGTTAACATGTTTATTGCTGCGTTAACGCATGCCTAAAATTATCCCACAATCATTAAAAATAAATGTCTTAATGACTTGCCAGTATTACCAACATTTCGAGTAAAAATTACTTTGGTAGAAAAGTAACCAATTAAGCAAAGGTCATATATATAATATAACTCTACAAATTTTATAATAAAAATTATCTAGGTGTAAATTATATTAGACAATGTAGTGTTTTTTTCAAATCATTGTGTTATAGGTTTTCTCACTTATCTTGCTAGCCTTGTTAACAAATAATTTCCTTAAGATTTTTAAATAGCAATCATCTATAGTAATAAGTAAATTTAAAAGAAAACAGACATATAAATTTAATAGAACTGGTAACGTCACTAATAAGTGCTCTGTCCTTGTATTCTAGGAGTTATTTGTATATCTAAGATATTAATTAAATTTTAAAGGTGTCTTCCAAGAACACTAGGACTCCACGAAACATGTCTGGTTAAAATTTATCGTCCGTACACCTAATAAATTTTTAAAAACAATTTAATAATTTTATTGTGACATTTTAATATAGATATGCCTAATTTGAACAGTAAAAACTCAAACTTACTCATATGACGTATTTCTATAAAATAACGAGACCCCTTTTCTATCCCTGCAATGCTTCATGCGAATTTTTTATTGTTCGGAACAGTGCTGGAAGTCTTCTGTGAGCTCTTTCATGACGCGTACCGCTTTTTTCTTTCACAGCTTAAATGAAATGAATGAAATTTTGTTCTTTTTAATGCAGATTTGACTTTGAGAAAGAAATAAAAGTAACATGGTGCAAGGTTAGGCGAAAAAGGACGATGCTTTACCGGAAACCCCATTATACAAATTTGCAGGATTCAAATCGCGTTACTTTTCGAGATATTCAAAGAAACGATCACCGTGAGACACCCTGTATAAACCTGGACTAACCTGGACCATACTTATTACTGTTTGAGGGAGAATAGATTTTCTCTATATACTTAAGAAATATATAATACATGTCTTTGTGTCTGGAAAATATGGTTTACGTCGACGACATTTCAGAACCATTTCACTAATTTCAATTTGATGTTCCCAATATTTCATTTCGATAAGTAAATTTGTTTATATTTTCTCTTAACCTAAGTTCTATTCCTAGAATTACGCCTACATCCTTTGCAATTTTAACCTTTGACACATTATACCATCTTAACCCGTATTTAAGTTCTCTGTTAGAATAACAGTGTAATTCTTATCTCCGAACATCATTACATAAGGTTTCCGGAGATTTCATGACAATGATAATTTTTTTACTTTAAATCATTTTAATAGTAATAGAGTCCAGCGAAAATCAAATGAAAAACATATTTGTGCATTATATGTTTATGCTAATGTCCGATTTAAAAATATCAGTGGTATAAATGAAGAAAAATAACATGTTTAGCTTTGACCCTTAAAACAGAACTGTACAAAAAAAAACTTATTTGTAAATAAGACATCACCAAATTAACTATAATACTTCACCTTGACATGAAGTAATTTGTGATTTATTGTATCAAAGGCGTTGGAAAAATCCGACGATGCAAATATGCTGCATTATTTTTTTATCCATTGCATGAATAATATCAATAAAGATTGAAGCTCTTTCTTAATTCACATTGGAAGTTGACTGATTGATTGATTGAGTGATATAACAGGCAAGGGTTGAAGAGCCCTTGTACTGCAGTCTTGAGACTTATTGTGTCGTTTGTTACATCTGTTCTATGTAAAGAGGTTGATTGCCTTGATTCGATCTCTGTATATTTCTCCAGTAGGTTAAAGGTTTGCATTGAAAGATGATGTGTGAGGCCATCTCGTTTTTTTGGCCACTTGGTCTAGAGGTAGGTTCTTCATTGAAGATACGCTCTGTGCCTAGATACTTTCTTAAGTTACAGTAGCCAGTTGTCGATCTTATCACCAACCTGACCTCTTGTCTGCTTAGACGCAGAATTTTGCGGCTTAGTTTGTCAGATGATTTGCTCAGCAGTGGATCTGGTCTTGTTAATTTATCCACCAGGATAACCACCCATGAATGGCAGCCTTAGTGATTTCAAATACTTATTACTGGCCTAATAAATTTGGTAGCCGATCATTGTCTTGCAAGTTGGTCTGCTTTCTCATTGCACGGAATGCCTTTGTGTCCCCGCGCAAGAGTAACCTTGTTGTATTTTTAGGACAGTAAAGTTTGAAAACAGTCCCAGACCTATTTCTATGTTATCTGATAATATGGAAGACCTTTCAGCGGTGCCTGACTGTCGGAGAACATTAGATCGGTCCTGCCCGTGTAACCCCTCTTCAGAATCTTTTGAAACAGGTATCAATAGCATGTATTTCTGTCTGGAATACCGAGGTATGTTGCCCCAGTGTATTCCGGCACCTATACCGCGGTCAATTTTGGACCGGTCCGTGTACCAAATAACGTGTCTCGGACGACTCACTGATCAGTCAGGACTCACCTGCCAGTCAGTCACAATAGTATCGGACCTGTCGAAGTTATAACATTGGAAGATAAGTAAAGTATTATTTAATGAGAAAAAGATATCAATTTCATTATGATTCTTTTTCGAATAATTTTAATAGAATGGGTAAATTGCTAATAACTTTTAAATCATTGAAGTATAAGGGAAATGAAACCTTCGAGTATTTTTAGATTACGCTCAGCTATAACTAGTTTTATAAATAATCTTAAATTTTGTCCTTTAAATGTACATACAAAGTAAAATATATTTTACACACACACACTGAAAATATCGGGATATTTTCTAATTAAAACGTGATTCTAACACTCTAAAAACCAACTTTAATGCACACCCTGTAGATCTATGATTCGAACGGGCCTAATACCAGAAAAAAAAATCGATACACAAAAAGCATCATTTTATTCTTTATAATAATGTTTGTTCCTAAGTAATAAAAAAAAGCATACTCGTGTGCTTTTACCCTCATTTACTTAAAATTTTATTAAACTCCATTTACTCTATATACGCCAGTCAAACATTTATTTTTGACAGTAGACTTCTTATAAGGCTGTAATAAATTATTTGGGAGTATTATCTGCGATTGTTACTAATCCCAAAGTAATTCCGGATTCCGTTTTCCATCGTTTTTCCAACGATTGTATTATTCATCCCATTTGTTTTGTAGTATTTTGGAGAAAACAAAATTTATTGGCTTTGATGTCGTCGATACAAAAATGCTTTTTGTTGAAATACGACCTTAACGTGATTTTGATTTTATTTTTCGCGAAAAGGTGGAAATGGGGTAAAAAAGTTCGAGTTTTATGATGTTTTTTTACAGTTTTTTCTTCACTTTTTTTGCCATCTTAAAAAGACTGATTGTGGGAGGTTACACAAAGAAGTCAATGTAATATAGAAACGCAATTGTATGAAAAGATTATTTCATTTAATTAAATATGGATTTTGTAACGTAACCCGTCTTGAATTTGGAATAAAGTATAATTGAAGACGTTAGAAAATAACGAGATAAAAATAAAATAAATCTAGGTCACAATATGATATATTATTAGATAATAATTTTTATCACAGTATCCCTTTTTTTAAAGTTCCGTTACCACTAGGCATTTTGTCAAGTCACTCCCGTTTTACAGTATGTATATTGACTAATCCAGCTGGACAATAAGTCCAATTATGAATAAAGTTTATGTAATATACATATAGAGCAAGTAGACATTAACGAACCTTGGGTCGTGTTCTCAAGAAATTACTTCGCCATGTTAGAAAAATTAATACCTACCGAAATAATGGCAAAAATTGCTTCCTAATTCCATGCTTTCAGTGTAGTTTTTTTATAAGTTTTCTCTAATATTTGTCTTCGCGTTTTTATGAATTTATTTTCTGTTAAGTTCGTTTTTTTAGATCGAAAACTGCTTGAGTATTTTGAGAAAATAATTTCAGAAGTTTGGGTTTTCTTGTGCTTTCGAACTTTTATATTATTAAAATTTTAGCTACCTTTCAGCTATTTCTTGCAATTGATATTTAGGATTCGGATTGACAAATTTTTATTCTCTGCAACTGGCCAAGCAAGGGGTATTGAAGAATAGAACTAATTCTATTTTGTCGTTTTGATACCATAATAATAAAATGGCATGCTTTTTATATCATTTTTCTTTTTATTTTAATTCAAATGCATATTTAAGATTTAAAGGTTTCAAAATTTCTTTATTTGAAGTTCTGGATTCTCGTAATCCAGATTAAAAGGTGCAGTGTGCAAATTAGAAATTTTAAATTCTAAGTTACTGATTTCAGATTCCACATTATATAGGTTCAAGCTACATCGTGGTCTTTCCAACCTTGAAGTTTGTGACAGCCTTCCAACAAAATTGCTCCGATAACAGAGCTATTTGACAAAGGCACTATGGATTTTTTCTTTGAAAGGAAATTAACACCTAAATTTGAACGGCCATAGAGGCCGATAAATTTTTAACTAGAAATGGGACTATACTTTTCCGAAGACTTTTGACGTGCTAAATCCAAATCCGGAACCCAAATAACTTCACCACGTCAGGTTTTCGAGGTAATTTAACTTAAAACTGCAAAAAACGGTATTTTAGGCTATATTTGAGGTTACTTTTTAATGCTAGGTGACGTTCCGTCACAAAACCCAGTATAATATCTTAAGATACTACTCTTTCATTGAGAATCATTTTTCAGTGGCACCGATATCTTTTTTCTCACCGGAGTATCTACCGGTGAAAATATCAAATTCAGTATTTTGATCAATATATTTCGCTACGTCCAGGTTAAGTGGGTTTGGGAGCCTGGGTTTGTAAGCGTCGCTTTCCTGTCTGTTACTTTGAGAACGTGGCTTCGCTGCGTCCGATGTATGTTTAGGAACCTTGGTTTTCGAGCAAATTCGTTTCTTTAGCCTATGTACTGAATACTATTCAAATTTTTATTTAAGACTATAACATTAAATTTAATATTTTCAACAGTAGATATCTCGGCAAGAAAAAAGATGTCGGGACCATTAAAAAACGGTTTTTATTTTAGATGTTATATTGAGTTTTGTAAAGGAACCTCACCTAGCGTTAAAAACTAACCTCAAAATGACCTAAAATGTCATTTTTGACAGTTTTAAATTAAATTATCTCGAAAACCTGAGGTGCTGAAGCAATTTGAGTTCTGATTTTGGATTTAGCGGGTCAAAGGCCTGCAGAAAAGTATAGTTCGATTTCTGGTTTAGAAAGTTGGTCTATTTTGTCGGCCTGTGTTATTCACCTTTCAACTATATAAAGAATAACTTATACAACTGCCACAGAATCCTAACACAATGCATGTCTGATTGGTTGGTTTTTATTATTAAAATTAATTTGATTAATTGACATCAACCCCACTTATATACATTGCGAAGATGCTCGAAACACACAATCTACTAAATTTATATATACTGATGATTGAACTACAACAACTAGAAGCAGATCCATGGAGGAAACTGGGAAAGTTCTTATATCCAAATTGGACACCCTGGATTTTTTTTTCGCAACTGGAGGTTGCAGCCAAACGTAAAGAAAACAGAAGTAACCTGCTTTCATCTTGGCATTTAAATAACGAATAGAGAACCTACACCAGAAAAATAAACCAAAATACTTAGGACCTTAGATTAGAGATCGGCAATAATATTTTTTTAGTAGTATTATCGGCCAATATTATCAATAAATTTTCTAATGAACAATTTCAAAAATCGGTTAGTTAACAAATAATCACTAATTCACAAAATAGAATCATCAGTTACTTCATCAATTAATAATTTTGAAAATAATATTACCATTTAATAAAGAAACTGATAATTTGATTACTAAAATTACCAATTAATAAACTAATTGGTAATTTTATTCCTATAATTATCAGTTAACGAAAAAATTGATAATGTAATTTTTGAAATTATCATTTTATGAAGTAACTGATGATTTTAGAAATGAAGTTATCCATTTCCAGAATAACTGAATATTTTATTTTTCAATTTATCCATTACAGGAGTAATTAATAATTTACTTTTCCAAATTATTGTATTCATTAGAAATTTACCAGAATTAAATTAATTTTTTTTAGTGAACCACTCCATCGTTTTAGATGAAGTGATGAAAAATTAACAGTAGGAAAAATTTTACATCGTTGACATATATTTTTGTTCAAGCTAAAACAAATAATAAATAATTAGAAATAAAATGATACTGTTTTTGCCCATGACGATACGCTTTGATCTCATTAACAGGATTGCAAATGTTCGAAAAAATTTTAATTTTCCCATTTTATAAAAAATCTCAAAAAAGAAGCGAAGAAGGACGGAAAAAAATTTTGATACACACCTTTTAGTTAGAGTATTTTGAGACCAAAGCACCAGAGTTCAAGCTCGCAAGTATGGTGTTTATACATATGCTATTCTTTACTGAAACTGAATGATAATCATAATTGCACAATCAGGATTAATAATCATTGTAATGTTGCTATTTTATATGACGCTGCATTATTTGCGAAAAAACGTCATTAAATTATTTTTTAATTTCATTCAGAAAAAAAATAACAAATTAATAATTCAATAATTTGGAAAATTCAATTTTTAATCCTTGCAATGTGTAATTTGAAGAATGAAATTTTCAATTTCTCTGGAAATGGGTAATTTTATTCCTAAAATGATTAACTAATTCAACAATTGATAATTTTGAAAATGAAATTTTGAATTACTTCGTTAATGGATTATTGTAGGAACAAAATTCACAAATTAATAATTCAATAATTTAGAAAATTCAATTTTTAATTATTTTTGCAACCGGCAATTTTAAAAAAAGAATTTTCAATTACTTCGAAAATGGGTAATTTTATCTCTAAAATGATTAATTACTTCAACAATTGATAATTTCGTAAATGAAGTTTCGAATTACTTCATCAATTGTTTATTGTAGGTGTAAAATTACCAACTAATAATTCAATAATTTATAAAATTCAATAATTACTCTTGTAATGGGTAATTTAAAAAATGAAATTTTCAATTGCTCTGGAAATGGGTAATTTTATTCCTAAAGTGATTAATTACTTGGACAATTGATAATTTCAAAAGTGGAATTTTGAATTACTTCGATATTTGATTATTATAGGAATAAAATTACCAATTACTTTTTTAACTGATAATTTTAGGAATGAAAACTCGAATTACTTAATTAATTGATAATGTGATATCCTGTAGCAAGAATTGTATTTGATGGTGGGACCTGTATAATGTTGGGTTTTATTTTCAGAGATTTAGTTCTTCTGAAAACATCTGGCATACTTTTAAGTCCTATCAATATAGATTATTTAGTTTTGTGTCATTTATGAATCACCTCAAAAATAAGGAATTTTATAATATTTTCCACTATGCATGATTTAAGATCAGTCTCACAATATGTGGTTACCGCAAAATTAGGACAAATGCGTTGTTTATTTACAAAAAACTGTTTGATAATTGATGGTTTAAGTTTCACCAGAAGTTAACAATGAATTAAGTTTACGTGAAGACTAACTTGTGGTTACTTGCATAATAACATAACCTCAAACCTCATTTCTTTGTTTGAGCTTAACTTTTTTTTTTGGCTAAAATTTTGAATATATTCGATAGGAAGATTTATTATGAAAATTAATTTTATATGGGCTCATAAACTATTTGACTTTAAAAATTTATTTTAAACGACACTATAAACTATTTGGTAGGAAGCAATTTTGGAAATTATTTTTAAATATCTAATTTTGAACTCTGAAACAAAACATAGTTTACAATTTCGTTCGTCGCCCCCTGCGACTTTTCTTATTTTCCAAGGTGAAGTCGCACCTCAAGAGAACTCATCATAGCGGCGTACAGGAGGTCAAAGAAGCTGTAACCGTGGTACTAAACGGATTAGCTTCGGAGGATTACCAAGGGTGCTTCCAATCGTGGAAGTAACGTTGGAATCTTTGTGCAGAGTTAGAGAGAGACTATTGTGAGAGTCGATAATAAAATTTTGCCCGAAACTTAATTTGCTTGTTTGTTATTGACAAATTCCCGGAATTTAAATGCTACACCTCGTAAGATCAATGTTTAATATCAATCTGAATTAAATTAAAAGATTAGCTGTGAAAGGTAATATTTCTTATTTATTCATTGTTTTAATAACGTGATTAAACCTATCGCCATAAAATTCAAATACCAACTTTGACACATAAAATTGAACCAATGGTTTCTTAATCAATATTCAGTTTTTATTTATGAAACACCTGGTCTTAAAAACTCTGTGTTGGTTACTGAACCACTTGATGTGACCATCGATTGTAAAACTAGGCCTTAGAGATCTTCAAGGTTCTCCAATATCATTAAATGTGTTAAGGATAATATGAATGTTAGATTTCAAAAACACTTTTGCAGTTGTTTATGATTTTCTATATTGAGAATAAAACTTAGCATCATTTCTGTTTCTAATGACAGTAAAAATTTATCGCATACTCACAAAGTAAACTAAATATGCCATTATCTTTTCTAGATTCGAATTTTGCGGTTTCTGTCAAGACTGCCTTATTGCTGTATCGACGCTTTGCCATAATTTAATACCTTTTTCATGACTAGAGATGCGAAGGAAAACGGTAATAAAAGGAAAAGGCAATTTTTTACAAATTAAATCTGGAAACAATATCAGGGAAGGGCTTTCTAGTTACAAGTATACTAAGTTATAGATTTGTTTTGTTTTATTTATATCTATTTTGTTTTTGGATAGATCAAGTTGATATTTATTATGAAAACAAAGCTTAATAAATAAATCTTATTCACAGGTAAAACGGTTTCTTAAATTTTGTACTGTCAAATAATATTTTCTTTATTAATTAGGTCTGTATACTGAGTGTGGCAATTTATATTGAGACATCGGAATATCTCGAGATCGGTTCTAGATCAAAACAAAAATATCGCAGTATTTCGTGAAATATTTCGAATAAAAGTTGTTTGGTGACACGGGGGATAAGTGGCAATGACCTTGAAGATAACTTTAATCTTGACCTTCAAGGTCATTTGAATATTAATTTCAAAATTTGAGAAGGAAACCCCTAATTTGACCCCCATAAATGGATAGACCGATCAATTTTACAGTAATGTCATCATCAGATATATCCATGACATCAAGAGCACAATGAGATTGGTATAGAATAGTTGATGACCAGCCTACGAGCCCATACTTTCTTGAAGATAATTTGGACGGTGCAAAATATCGTGATATTTTAGAAAATCAACTTCCATTTTTACTTGAAGAGGTACTCTTAGATAAAAGACAAGAAATGTGTTTTCAACACTATGAATGTTCAGCGCATTATTCCCAATTAGCTCGTCAGGTGTTGGATCGCGAATTCAATGGACGGTGGATTGGTAAAGGAGGTCCCGTAAATTGACCTGCAAGATTGGCAGACCTTAAGTCGCCAGATTTTTGTTTATGGGGTTATTTGAAAAGCGAAGTTTTAAACACTGGTGAAAATATGAAGCAGTGAATCCGAGATGCTGATGCCAAAATAATACCTGAAATGCTCCGCAGTTGTGTGCAATCTTTTGAAGTGCGTGTCAATAAGTGCATTGAAGGTATCTATTTTGAGCACATACTGAAATAAATTGTTATAAAACCTTTAACATGATCATACAAAATGACGAGGGGCGGGGGACTCATAGAAAACAAGCACTCAGAAGAGAACAAAAACTACTACGTCCACATCGTTGTTCCTGGGTAGTGCCAAAAGTTGTTAATCCTGCACATAGTCGTACAATTTTTGCTAACAATTCTGAACAAACGAATTTTTTCAAATAGCTCTGATGATCGAGATCTTAGCAACTTTGCAATCTTTCAACTTTAGTATGAAACATTTTATAAAATAAAGGCGTTGAAGATCTACGTTTGACTTTAAGATGACTTTGACATTGGACGAGATCAATGTTATATCTGATGATGAAATTACTGTCAAATTGAGGTTGTCTTCAATGTCACTGCCACTTAACCCCCGTGCCACCCAACCACTTTTGTACGAAACATTTCGCGAAATACTGCGATTTTTTGTTTTTACCTTGAAGTGACTTTGATATTTGGCTTTCGCCTTGAGATCAAGGTTATATTTGACGGTAAAAATTTTCCGCGTTTTTCATTTCTGGGGTCGAAATTGGGGGTTTCATTTAAAACTCTGAAGTTGATCTCCAAATGACATTGAAGGAAAATATCAAAGTCATTTTCAAAATCATTACTAGTTATCCCTTCTGTTACCCTATAATTTTTGTATTAAATTATTTTTCAAAAAAATGTGATCCCATCGAGATACTCCATTGTCTCAAGTTAAATGCCGCGTCCTGTATATAACCTAAATCAATATACTCTTCAATTAAAAAAATAATTTTGATGAACGCAGAGCAAAATTATTGATCCATGAATGGTTTAACAAAAATTAAGATTTGTCATTTAGAGGTAGGCAACATTTTCAAACACGAAAATATTTTTTTATTTGGTTTGGAAAAAATATTTTATTTATCTGAAAGATTACAGTTAATTATTAAAAAAAAATAAATTTCTGATATCAAGAAAGCGATAGTTTCATATTTAAATTGATGTAAACACCACAGGACTTTTTTGAAAAACTTGACTTAGGCAAATTTTTGACATCGTGTAATAAGCATCATTCCGGTCCAAAGTTAGTATTTTTACGACTCGATATTTTATGAAGTTTTTATTTTATGACCTGTCACAAATTAAACATTTTTAGAATTTATGTTTCCATGACTAGTGTTTGTACAGAGTTGTGGCGATATAAGTACATCAAAAAAAGTTCGATCTATTTAGTCCAAGCTGCTTTTCAATAAGATTTGTGTAAATTCTTTCAATTTAACATAGCAAATAATAATGTAATTCGATGTGTTTGTAATAGTCCTGCACTCTCGGAAAATAAATGAGATCTGTATATATTGCTTTCGTCGCAGTATAACCAGAACATACAATCTTCTGTCAGTTCCTTGATCCAATTAAGAACCTAAAATTTATTGAATTCGTCCAATTAGCGGCAAGCTGACAGATGGATAAGAAATGATTTATCATTCTAAGTAACTAGTATTCAAGAGGATTCGTGTTCTGATTCTGTTATATCCTTCGGCTGTTTTTCGAACAAAGTTTTGGATATACTTGAAAACAATCGTTTTTATAATAATTTATATCGAAAAGTGTAGTGGTATAAGTAAGTTTTGTACAGAGTGTCCCATAAATAGCGGCACCTAAAAGAACTGCAAATACTCTCTTTCTCTCTAATAAAAAAGAAACTGTTTTATGATTTGTTTTAAATAACCAACGTACATTTTGTAAATGTTTCTACAAATAACCCTTTTGGAGATAACTGTTTTTAAAATCTCCATGGCAACCAAAATGACGTGGAGTAGAGCAAATAGAAAATTAAACATTTTTTTTGGATATACATATACATATATATATATATATATATATATATATATATATATATATATATATATATATATATATATATATACAATAAAATCTTGGCTTAGCGGACGTGAAATTTGTCAATCTGCATTATTCTCGTCTTAAAAAGTGCGGAGCACTCCAAAGTATGGAAAGACTCCGGGTCCGATAGATGGCGACAGCGCTGTTTCGTCCTAATATGGGACTTGTCAAGCCACCGCACTCGGTACAAACCATCATCTCGCCTATGCATCCTATAAAGCTGAATTTAAAATTAAAAACAGCAAACAGGACGACAAGAGCGACATCTCGATGGTTCACTTGATAACACAAGAACCACACAAATTAACAAAATTTATAAAAATAGCCATGTGGTGGCGCGACGGTGAATTAAAACAGAAATCTATACACTCGAGTACACGAAACGCGCTGCCCAAAGGATAGGGGTCGCATTATTGGGTACTCGGCAACCAGGCTTGCTGCTAATTTTGGTAACGAAAGCCACGTGTTGCTCCATAACGCAGACTGACACATTTCACATCCGCTAAGCCAAGATTTTATTTTATTTTTCTTTTTATATTACACGAACAATAACTTATCTATTTATTTATTTACTTGTTTGGCTTTGAAAGACACTAAACGGTGCTCTCATAGGGGGATCGTTTGGTGCGTCACGTGGCTTTCGTTGCCAAAATTAGCAGCAAGCCTGGTTGCCTAGTACCCAATAATGCGACCCCTATCTTTTGGGCAGCGCGTTTCGTGTACTCGATTGAATAGATTTCTGTTTTAATTCACCATCGCGCCACCACATGGCGATTTTTACAAATTTTGTTAATTTGTGTGGTTTTTGTGTTATCAAGCGAACCATTGAGATGTCGCCTTTGTCGTCCTGTTTGCTGTTTTTGTTTTAAATTCAGATCTATAAGATGCAAAGGCGAGATGATGGTTTGTACCGAGTGCAGTGGCCTGACGAGTCCCATATTAGGACGAAACAGCGCTGTCGCCATCTGTCGGACCCGGAGTCTTTCCATACTTTGGAGTGCTCCGCACTTTTTAACACGAGAATAATGCAGATTGACGAATTTCACGTCCGCTAAGCCAAAATTTTTTTTTTATATTACACGGACAATAAGTTATCTATTTATTTATTTATTTATATATATATATATATATATATATATATATATATATATATATATATACATACCAGAGGTAAGTTTTGTTATGAAAAATGAAAATAATTCTCGGATGATAAGACATAAGATTGTCGATAAGCATTACTATTATGTTAAAAAGTGCGGAGAACTCCAAGATAATGGAGAGGTTTCGGGTTCTATAGCGCTGTTTTGTCCTAGTATGGGACTCATCGCGCCATTGTATTCGATACAAACGATCCCCTCGCATTTGCGTCCTATAAGCCGATTTTAAAATTACAAAACAGCAAACAAGACACAACGGCGACATCTCGATGGTTCACTCAATAACACAAGATCAACACAAATCAATAATATCGTATAAAACCGCCATGGTGGCACGACGGTGGATTAAAAAAATATATATCAACACTCGATACACGAAACGCGTTACCCAAAGGATAGGGGTCGCAATATTCGGTACCGGTAACCAAACCTACTAAGTGTTTCGCAGTCAAAGCCAGATGTGCCATCAACGATACCATATTATTGCCCCCGATTAAAAAGTTTTAAGCTCAGATGCATCAAACCCTGAGTAGCTCCGAGCAAATCTGAATAAAGCGGTTAAAGTGTTAATTTGATGGGTAAATAACCTCCAAATAATTTTTTTCGGAATTAGTGTTTTTAATATGCATAGCAAAATATATTGAAGACAAAAAGGTAAAAATATTATTTTATTATTTATTAGTTTTGAATTTTGTCTGGTGTCATGGCATTTTCGACCATAAATAATTCGCTTGTGAAATAATCTTTTTTTCTCTCTCCAATTCATGTTTAAAATGTTTTTTACCCAAAAATAGCATCTAAAAATCATAACTCATAGCTGATAAGACCTTATACACCAACAATTTTTAGTGGTGCTTGAGGGGTAAGGGGAAAGCATATCTGACAAGCTCCGAGCATAATGCACTGCATGAATAAAGCGAGTGCATCTTGCACCTGAACAGCTCTCAGTTGCTCCGGCCCATGAATCGAGGGGAGTATATGAGAGCACCATTTTGCGTACAACAAAGATAAGTTTCATCTGTGTGCGGTTTCATATATCATTGTTTATTTGTGTTGCTCTTGTGTTATTGAGTGAACCATCGAGATAACGCCATTGTGTCTTATTTGCTGTGATTCAATTTTAAAATCGACTTATAAGATACAACGTACTGGTTTGTACCGGATACAATGGCCTAATGAGCCTCATATAAGGACGAAACAGCGCTGTCGTAATTTTTCGGACCCGGAGCCTTTCCATTATCTTGGAGATCTCCACACTTTTTAACACTAGAGTAATGTTTATTGACAGTCTTATTGTCCGATCCGCCGAGAATAATCTTATTATATATATATGTATATATATATATATATATATATATATATATATATATATATATATATATATATATATATATATATATATATTGTATTATTGGGATTAGATTCATAGGTGGATATTAATTTAAACATTTTTTGGCCTTTTGTCTTATATTCGAGAAAAAGTTTTTTTATTATTTTCTTTAATTTAATAACAATAGCATTTTCCTTTGTCAAACAATCTAAAAATCACATAATATTATAATGTTACTTGTTAACAGAAAGCGTTAGAAGACATTTCAAAAAAAATATTATTTTACAATTAAAAATTAACATAATTTTAAAAATATTCAATTTTCACAAAAATATGCAGATACGCACCTTGAACTTGCTATTTTTGTTTCCATACTGAATGGTAAACTGTACCGATTGTGGTACTGGAAAAACTATTCTTTTTTTTAATAAATTATTTTTTAAGTCATTACTTATGCAGTCTTAGGTTTCTATAACTGATAAAATATAATGTTTTAAGGGAATATTCCTATTTATCTAATTTTAAGAGGGTATTTTAAAAAAGTTTGTGTAATTTAACTCAAGCTGCTTATACAGCTCTGTCATTAACAATGTTCTTTTCTATTTCTAAGTAACAATGTTAGATTTATTCATTTTAGGGGTTTTACTTTTCAGTTTTGTAAATAAAATGTCTAATTTATTTTGTGCTTTGAATGATGATATTATGTTGGC
The DNA here is from genome assembly GCA_034092305.1 of Diaprepes abbreviatus. Classification (NCBI taxonomy): domain Eukaryota; kingdom Metazoa; phylum Arthropoda; class Insecta; order Coleoptera; family Curculionidae; genus Diaprepes; species Diaprepes abbreviatus. The sequence continues at coordinate 3,105,744 of JASJET010000104.1, forward strand.
CCTGAATATATTTAATTTTTTCTGACAGTCCGTTTTTATAAAGCAAGGCAATAAATTCCACTATTGTGGTGAGGATTACCTTAAATTAAACGGATAGCAGTAAATATATATATATATATATATATATATATATATATATATATATATATATATATATAATTATATATATACATATAAATATATATATATATATATATATATATATATATATATATATATATATATATATATATATATATATATATATATATATGTTTACGCGGCTTTCACGGATTTCTCCATGTGAGATGCAATAGCCGTGGATATATCCACATTATGCCGTTGTAGTGCTGAAAGTACATAATTTATTTCAATACAAACGCCATTTTAAAAGTAAATAACAATAATAAAACAAGCGATCGATCGATCAAAATATTAAGTTAAAATCTGATCTTAAAGACTTGGAATGATTCCCTGACACTTCCGACTTTTTATTATAATAATAATATAAGTATTTTTTTTATCTCATAGTCATGCAATTTCATATAATTTGTAACATATGCAGCATTAATTTTAAATTCGTGTTGAAAATTCCTTTCGATTACTTACAGTGGATTTTCTATGTATCACACAGTCATGAAAACGTGGCTTTTTCTATAAGCAATAGGCAAGCAAAAACAGAAACGGGTAAAGTCTAACCTGGCTAGAAAAAATAATACCCGTTTTTTTACGAAAGCTCCTTGGAAATAATGACTTACTTATTTTAGTATCTCTAGTTAGTCGTCTCGTGCTCTTTTCCGGGTTTTCTGCAACGCCGGCTAAAATTTCCTCTTTCTAATCTTCAGTAATAATCATCGGCTGGCCCATGTTATCTAATGTAAGAACAAAGAAACCAGTTTTCCTCAAACTATGGTAAAAATTCATAAAAATTTTAAAATGTACTTTTTATTCATCCCCAAATATAATCAATGAGCACTACGTCCAAGTCTCGTACTTAGGTCTTGGCAATTTATTCTTAATTTTAAACGCACAAAATGCTGGCAAACAACAAATAAGTTATTAAGAAATTAAAAATAAAATTTGAGTTTTGATAACCTGTATCTCTCTATCATACAATTAATTTTTGGATTAGAGTAAGTTTGGATAAATTGCAATATGTTTATATAAAGGAATTCATGTTGTTCTGTGTACCATTACTTATGAGACACCCTGAATATTTCATAAACCATGTAAAGTCTTGTTTGTGACCATTAAAATTTGTAACAACAAGCCATAAACAGACAAATAGAGAAATACAACCAATAAATTGAAAATAAAAATAAAAGCTTTTGCTGAAAATGTTCTGGACCCTCTCGCCTATACATAAAAAATAAAACATAAAAATACACTTTCCGCGCCCCATTTTCACCTTTTACGCGTAAAATAAAATCAAAATCACATTAAGGCCGTATTTTCAACAAAAAGCATCTTTGTATTGACGAGATCAAAGTTAAAGTCAATAAATTTCCTTTCCTCCAAAATACCACAAAACGAATGAGATAAATAAATAATCCAATCGTCTAAACGTATTTGGCACATTCGTCTTGACCGAAACAAGGATGAGGCTGGAAGAAAAACAGAGGAAAAACAGAAACTGAAATCCTTCTCCCAAGAAAACACAATTTATATCTGTCGATTGAGCCCCGCCACTCTAAACGCGGTTTTTCCAGGCAATGCCCGGCGGGACATTAATAATCCAGAAACTTACCACGATTGGCATGTACCAGTTCCGATAAATGGCTTGCTAAATAAGGCATTAATTAAACATCAGGTTCGGACTAAATTTCATTTTACGCGCTCCAATCGCTTCAGATAATTTTTCCTGTTTCTTTTCAACTTTAGATTCCCGTGTTTTGGAATTTTAATGACGCTGTTATAGAAGAGATTTTGCTAGTTTCGTTATTTCGGTAGGACCAAGAAGATATTTTCTCCATTAATATAAGTAAATCAATTTTAAATTATATAAAATAGTTTATAAAAGTAAGTTGAAAGAAATAAATTTATTTTGGTCTCAGCGTCAGACTTATCGACGAGATACATTTCTTCTGTGAAAAATTTCGAATTTCTCGATAGGAATAACGTAATATTTATTCCAGGTTTTGGTCTAACTTAAGGACACAAATTAAACAACGGCCCACTTTATGGTTGATTTTTGAATTAAAGTAATTTATACTTATATAATCAAACAGTGATAAAAGTATTCTACCTATTGTTACATATCGTTTGATAGGCCCTTTCTTCCTAATCTTGTTTATGTTTTAATCGTAATTCAGAACAGGAACAAAGATATTTTTTGCTGTGAATCTAATGAGGTATTTAAAACAATAATAAACAATTTTAAGAAGACATTGCCACCAAAGTATTCAATGTCTAATAAAAACAAATTCTTAAATTCAAGAACTTTATTATTATATATATATATATATATATATATATATATATATATATATATATATATATATATATATATATATATATAGGGAGAGAGAGAGAGAGAGAGAGAGATAGAGAAATTATCGACCGTGTAATTTTAAAATAAAATAAGAAATTCTCGGCTATGCGAACAAAAACCATTGATAAATATTATTCTCATGCTAGAAAGTGCGGAGATCTTCAAAGAACATGGAAAAACTCCGAGTCCGAAAAATGACGACAGCGCTGTTTCGTCCTAGTATGTGAGGCCATTGCATTCGGTACAAACCATCATCTCGTATCTGTGTCCTATAAACAGATTTCACGATTGAAAAATAGTTAATAAGACACAGTGGCAACACCTCGGTGGCTCACTCAAGAACATAAGAATAACACAAATCAACAAATGTTGTATAAAACCACCATGTGGTGGCGCGACGGTAAATTAAAAAAGAAATATACCAAAACTAGATACACGAACTTGCTACTCTAAGGATAGAGGTCGCATTATTCGGCATCGGCAACCAAGCTAACTACGAATTCCACAGTTCAAGTTCAGTATCGCACCAAGACATACACAATAACTCTCTTTGTCCGCATAGCCGAGAATTTCTTATTTACTTTAAAATTACATGGACAATAACTTCTCTTTTTGTTATATATGTTGGCCTTTAAAACATGCAACAGCTCTCTTGGGAAGGTCGTTGATGTGACACTTTACTTAAACTATAGAATTTGTAGTTTATTTGGTTATCGATGCCGGATAATGCGACCTCTATCACTGGAGTAACACGATTCGTGTGTCGAATTTTGATATATTCCTTTTTTTAATTTACCGTCGCGCCACCAACATTATTGGTTTGTGTTGTTCTTGTGTTATTGAGTGAGCCATCGAGATGTCTCTACTGTGTCTTATTTGCTATTTTTCAATCGTGAAATCTGTTCATAGTTCACCGATACGAGATGATGGTTTGTACCGAATGCAATGACCTGATGAGCCTCATACTAGGACGAAACAGCGCTGTCGTCATTTTACGGACCCGGAGTTTTTCCATGTTCTTTGGAGATCTCCACACTTTTTAACACGAGAGTAATATTTATCAACGATCTTTGTCCGCATAGCCGAGAATTTCCGATATATATATATATATATATATATATATATATATATATATATATATACAGATGTTAAAAAGTGCGGAAAACTCCAAGATCATCGAAAAACTCCAGGTCCGCAAAATGACGACAGCGCTGTTTTGTCATACTATGGGACTCATCAGGCCATCGTATTCGGTACAAAGCATCATCTCGCATCTGTGTCTCATAAACAGATTTCACGGTTGTGTTGTGTAGCGACATCTCAAAGGCTCAATCAATTACACAAGAACAACACAAACCAATAATGTTGTATAAAACCGCCATGTGGTGGCACGACGATAAATTGAAAAAACGAATGTATCAAAATTCGACACACGAATCGTGCTACTACAATGATAGAGGTCGCAATATCCGGCATCGGCAACCAAACAAACTACAAATTCCATAGTTTAAGTAAAGTCTCGCACCAGTGATCTCCCCATGAGAGCTGTTGCGTGTTTTTAAAACAACAAATATAAAAAAAGAGAGAAGTTATCGTCCGTGTAATTTTAAAATAAAATAGGAAATTCTTGGCTATGCGGACAAAGACCGTTGATAAATATTACTCTGTGTGTGAAGTATATTTATTATTATTTTTTTCTTGGACCTTCAATGATACATTTTTGTTTATTTTTCTTGGGTTTATGGTCCGATAAAAAATTAAATCAAAACGTAATGGTGGTGTTCTAGTTTCTATATTTTATATATTTTATGATTGACGTTTCAGTAATTTATTTTACCTTCTTCAGAATTTACTGAGTGTAGCTAAAAATAATAGAGCATTTTTTATATAGCTGTTTAATTATTAAGAACATATTATATATTTACTTTGAACAGAAATTCAAGAAACAACACTGCACATATTAATTTAATATGATGTTATATTAATAAATTAGTTTTCATAATATACCAGCAAGCAAGTGACCACTTGGGTCATCTTGAAGTTAGAGTAACACTGAAAGAATCAGACAGAATAAAGATTGTTTTGGGGTGTGAGGGTTTAAGGGGTCTAGCCCGAAAGCGCAATGCGTTATTGATTTTAAAATTAAGTTTTTTAGTAGTTATTTTATAATATTGTTATATATTCTGCTAAGTTACTTGGTATGTCTTAGCATTTACAGTATGTTTTTTTCTACTACTGGAAATAATAGCGATCTATTAATTTTGGCTTGAACACTTCAGAAAAGATTGGTAGACGCTAAGCTGCTTTATAGGTATCAGGCTAATAGCTCCTTATTTCGGGCAGTAATAAAGTCGCATAGCTTATATTTACACGTCAATATTGAAACTAGACAGTAGACAAATGAAAAAAAGTTTTATATAGCAACAAAAAAACGCGTTACAATATTTTCAATTCTAATGGAATGAAACGTTTAAGAGCCAAACACTACAAAATTTAATCCAAAATGTGCAGCAACGATAGTTAAACCTGGTAAAGGCAATGTTTTTTTATTCCTAATGGAATGAGATAGTCCCTTTAAAGTTCATTAATGACACCATTGATCAACTGTATAGATATAACGTAAATGTAATGCTACCTGATACAGAGCGGTAAATACCATTGAGTTTAATTTTTTAACAGAATAAAGGTAGACTAATTTATTAATTGATATAAAATGTTGGGAAATATTATCAAGACTGTGACCATAATATTACATTTTAATTAGCTAAAGATCACAACTTTATAATTTTTTATTTAATACAAAACAACGAACGCACTTTTTTGCTTTATTGTGTTTATTTATGGAAAGATAGAGTTTTGTATTAATCCAGGAATACGTCCGTTCTTGGGTTCAGTTTCTTATGGAAAATACCAAGGATTTCGTTATAATCTCATTTGATATATTTTGTGTTTGCTATTGAAGATAAAAGATTGTACTTCGGGAATAATATAAAATCATATACACATATTGGGCTATTACATAGTCGTTTTATTTATGATATACTTTTAAGATTAAAAATCATATATTACAAATAATGACTTTAACAACACAATTGCATCTCATAGTTTTATATCCTTTATTATAAGCCAATTCATTTTAATGATTAAAAAAATAGGTTTCATGCACCATAATCTGATTCATAAAAAACAACAAACAAAAATTTTACGATATACAACGATAAGTGCAACAGTAAATTTACCTTTTAGATAAAAATACAACACATAAAAATTTACACATAATTCCAGTGATTTATTTTCAAAATTTATCATTTTTTATTTAGTAGAAGCTGACTATAGCGTACTCGCCTCCATTATTTTTAGGTCAACTTGAATATATTTATAACCTAAGTGCTAAAACTGAAAACATCACATTTTTATTCTATGACAAGTAAGCTTCAGCAAGTTATTGATATGTTAAAGTTATGTCATAGATTTCTTATCTTATAGATGCGACCAAAGGCATTTCCTTCAAAACCAAAATTCGTGAACTTAGTTGCCTCGCGACTCGCTATTACAATGGGAGAAAATATTAAAATTTAAAAGAATCCCATCAGTAGATGCGTCAAAACTAAATCTTTATGATGATTTCTATTGGATTGAACATTTTGTCGTGTCATTCTCTATTCGTATTGTATGGTTTGTATGTCAAATTATTTTTGCCTAAAAATGGTACGATGAGCTTCCTGTGCTTGCCCTGACTGCACATCAAAAACTAAAGAAAATCCCTTAAGATAAGCTTATGAAGATTCTCAAAAATAATAAGAACAGAAAATTAATCTGATGGTCCACATTTAGCAAATAATTAACTTATGTATAACTGAGACTTTCCTCCCAAAATTCACCCCTAAAAACGATTTTTTATATTAAAGTGTAAAAGACTGATGTTTTAGTATGAAATTATTTTCCTATTATTAGCAAACAACTGTTTTAGTTATAAACCTTCGGAGTAGTTTTTACCCACAAAAAATGTAATTCAATACATTGAAAACGATATGTATTAGATATTCCTTACTATAACGTTCTCTTGTTAGTGTAAAAATATTTGTCTAGACTACTGACAAGAAATATGAGATCTATATTCGACTAAATTTTATTACTCATATTTGTAAAGAATGCCTTATGTATTTACTACCCTTTTTATATATATATATATATATATATATATATATATATATATATATATATATATATATATATATATACGAAAAAGTTTTAGAAAAATTATAATATTTTTCAAATGGTTTGTCGATTGCATAGCAGCCATGCCACAGAATAAAATTAATAAAATTCACCAAGAGTTTAACAGTTTCAACGAAAAATTGCAATTCATGTCCGAAACAGAAAATAATAATAAAACAAATTTCCTAGATATGACAATCATACGGAGAAAAAACGAAATTTTAACTGAACGGTACACCAAACAAACTTGGTCAGGTAGATATCTAAACTGTTGCACTCAAAAAAAAGTGTTACAATCGTTCTGCCTGATCGTGCTATCTCCCAAACGTCTCCAGAATTTCATCCAAGAATACTACAAAAAGTGAAAAAGACACTAATAAAAAATAATTTCAATGAAAAGATTATCACTGAAATGATTAATGAACGAATATATACATATTATAATAACGTAATAACAAGAGATATAATCAGCAAAAATATGTAGCATTATCTTACACTAGAGAGCTGTAAGAAAAAATAAAATACATTTTAAAAAAGCACGATATTATCGTATGCCACAGGTCTCATAATAAATTAAATAAACTATTTAATAATTTAAAAAGTAAAATTATTCTCATGAATAAATCAAATGTAGTATATTCGATCCCTTGCACAAATTATCCTAAAAATTATATAGGCATGACGAGCCAATTACCAAAGAACAGATTGAATGGCCATAAATATACGAATAATGCCTCAACAGCGTTAAACAATCACTTCGATTATAACAATACCATAATTAAAAATAAAAATATGAATTACCAAAAATTGCAGATAAAGGAAATGGTAGAAATTAAAAACGATAAAAACACTGTTAACGACAGAACGGATATAGAACATTTGAGCCACATTTACACCAGCCTAATTTAAACAAAAATAATAAATATTCGATCCTATTAATAAACATTAAAAATTGAATATCCTCTTACACATAAAATTAAATGAATGCGTTCTTTCGGTTTTTTTGGTACATTGTAAAATATAAAAAATAAAACACTCTCACTTTTCATGTATTCTCAGTAGCTAAATAGCCGATATAAAAATTGCATTTCATTATTATAAAATATACAAAATGTCAAAGTGTGTACTGGTAAAATTAAATTCTTTTTTAAAAATTTAAATGGCGTTTTAAAGTGTTTGTTTGTCAAAATTGCAGATATATTCTTGTATGAATGTTTTTAATTATATAAAAAATATTTTTAGGAAGATAAATAAATAAAAAAACAAAAAACTTTGAAAATGCTTTAAATAAAGGGCGAAACGACAAATTGTTTTAGACAAAATTAAAAAAAGGATATAATCTATGGTTCAAGAATCGGGAATATATATATATATATATATATATATATATATATATATATATATATATATATATATATATATAAATATATATATATATATATATATATATATATATATATATATATATATATATATATATATATATATATATATATTTATATCTCAAGTTATTTGGAACTTATTCACAATAAGAAAAGAAAAATAATTAATTGCTAATACCAAAATTGGATCAGATTTGTTCCATTTAATTTAAAGATTTATGACACTTTAGACTTTATTTTAACTTTTTGTCAGTAGAGAACTATATATTGTGGTATTCTGCTTATTATCATTTCTATGAGTACAATAATGGTATTTTATCTAATTTAAAAAAAAAATCACAAAAATTGGACCCTTTAACTTCAACGAAACTCTCAAAACTGTCTGCAGCTGTAAAATAATAAAATCTGTAGTTATGTCAAAATTAATTTGTTGGTCAAAATACACAAAGTTACTGCCTAAGCATATTTTAATGATTACAGATGAACCCATATAAATAAGTCACGCGAAAAACTTAAAAATTTTAACTGAAAACTGCGACGAACGCAAATATCAATGTATTATTTAAAATTTATTTTTAGTTTTCCACTTCTGTTAATTTACGGTAAAGATTAGAAATTGAAGGACTTGTTTGACTTTCGTAAAAATAAAAAATTTGAAAAAATTACGTGTCGTAACTTTATTTTGTGTTATTGGTAGAGTATTAAATTATACCAAATTAGAATATTGTTTTAAAAAAAGATGTCCTTTTAAGCAGTTTTTTTTCCAAAAACTTTCACGTTTAGTTTTTTAAACAAGCATTTTGTCTGAAATAGGGTTGTCAGACGAATTGTGTTTATTTTTATTTATTTGTGCAACGTTTCAATTAGGTTGTATCTCTCATTGTAATCAAGTATAAACTGAATGTTTTCTCCTACGGATACTAGCTTATATAAGGACTGTGCCCATTGAAGCGAGAAGTTTTTTTTACTGTACCCACCCCAATGATTTAATGTTACAAAATGCCGGTAGCCAAAGATTGGGTATTTCAACACTGGATTTACTGCAAAATTCATTATAATTTTTGATTTAAGCTGTTTTCATCTATTTTACCTTCTGCATGTTGGGTTAAATATATATTGCTGCAGCTTTAAACTATTTTATATGGTATAGTTTGTTTCACGCGTGTTCTGCTGTACCAAATCTTGATATTTCTCCTCTTTCTGTAAGAATTTTATATTCCTTAATTTTAACCTCTAATGGACGCATGGTTTCTCCAATATATTTCTCACTGCACCAACACGGAACATTGTAAACAGTTTATTATCGGTGCTTTCAGATTTTGTTTTTGTTAAATGAGCTCTGAGTGTATTTCTCTATTTGAAGTCTGTTTTTATGGTGTGGCTTCTAGCAGTTTGTATTCTTTTCTCTAAAGTTTCTTCAGTATACGTGTTTCTTGTTATCCAGTAGTATTTAGTAACTATTATGTTGTAAATTTTATTTACTATTTTCTGTCTGTCAAGTAAATCTTCATTCCTTCACTCTATTTCCATAATCGGCTGACTTATACATGAATGATTATCAATCGCAAGTAAAACTCACTCATTGAATCATTTTTTTCATACTTTCATGCTAGCATTTTGTTTTCGAAAGGGTATTCTAGTGAAAGAAAAAAAAAGGTAATTATTTTTTAAATTTAAATTGGTTCGCGTAAAGGAGTTTTGGACTATTTTTATTAGTTTAGTCACTATAACTTTTTCCGGTTAGTTGTTCCGCCAAATTAAAAAATCTGCCAAACATCTTTTGTTCGAAAATTTTCTGTGGTCGGAGACTTTAATTATGAACTTAATTAAGTCTTTCGTTCTTCGATTGCTAATAACTAAGGTACGTTTTTCCACTTTCTTAATTTTTTTTTATTTAGCATTTTAGCTTCTTTGGGATACAAATTGCCTTTTTCTTTTGCTTAAACATGTTTAAATGTATGCTGCTCAACCATCTTAACTCGTAGACATAAAGATGTTATGTCATTTTTAAGAAGTTATGTCCAAATCCATAAAACTATCTGGTGGCCTAAATTACTTATCCTGTTTGTCTGGGCTACCGTTGCTAAAGCATTTTGGCAATCTAATACTGTGATAAGAGTTCAATTGCCTAGTTTGTTTTTTTAGCAGTTTCACCAGGGTAAAACGTATCTAAAAGGTACCTGCCTATCTATAAATTCTCGAGCTGATAGCGTGCGTATCTGACAAACATTCTACGATGCGTATTGGGGTCAAAAGCCATATAAAAAAGATTATCTAGTTCTAACTCACTTCTTCAAGAGGACTACAGGTGAATCTTAATTTTATATCTCTTCTCTTTAGCTTTTTGAAGCTTATCTATAACTTTTGGTGACATATTATCTTTAAGCAACGGGCCTTATCGTAATTACCGAAACATATATTTAATATTTTTTATCTGCAGGCATTTATTAGATATAACTAACAAAAGAGCTAATCCAGTTGTAATCTGTAAGTGGAAACGTATCATTGATCTGATCAGCTTTCTTATATCACTAATCGCTTTTGTAAAGTTTGTAAATTTTGAACTGGTTGTATATATCTAAAATAGTCTTGTAAATCTTGAAATGATTGTATCTAACTAATATAGTTGACCTTGGCGCAAAGGTTACATCTAGAGACAGAAAATGAAGTTTTGCTTTTTTCTTTATAAAGAATTCTTGTTTTGTAAAGAACATTTAAGAGAATCTGAACTTGGAATAACCTTGCAGTATTTTATTTTCACCATTACTTTTTCTTCCTTACTTCACATTTTCATGAATTAGATTCGAACTCCTTGAGTTTTACTTCAACAATTTATAGATAATGCAAATTTAAAAATAATGTCCTTCATACACTTCTAAACTTTACTGCAATGTGAATTTATAATAATAACAAATTTGTTGTTAAAATTTTAAATTTAAAATAACACAACAAGAGATTGCGTCATTATAAAGAATCCGTATGATTCCTAGTTTGGTTAAAATAGAATTGTAAGAACAATGGTTGAAATATTGTCCAGCATTTTTGTGTCAATAAAACTTTTGTAATGGATAAATTACAAATCATTGAATATATATCACAATTCAATAAAGGAAATGTAAAATGTAAGCTTACATTTAATATTCCCGAATATTTTCAGGGTACTTGTTGCAGATTTATGAACGTGAAATAATGATTTAATATGAAACTGTTGGTCTAGGATTTACGGTTTATCCGTATAATAGTGAAAACTTATTAACTGTAATTAAGTATATCATTTTTAAAACCTAACCTCTCTCTTTATTTACATAGTTTTGAGGGAGACCTTTTTTGGAAAATGAATCTGATATCATCATCAAAATTGTTAATATTGGACCCCCACCGCAAGGCCATTATAAAAAGTTATTTCAGGTTAGACATTTAAGTCACAAAAAATGATATATCTGGATAATAAAATTTTATATAATTTATTTATTTATTTATTTATTTAAACTCATTTCACAGTTCAAAAAACCAATTAACAAATGGGTACAACAGAAAAAAAAACTTAAATATTTACAGTGACAAAGCAAGCATACACAAATTACTAGAAACAAAACTACAAAATATTACAAACTTAATTTTTTTATTTGTGCCATTCTGCAGCTAAACATGTCGAATTTATTTTGATTTTCGTTGTAGTTTCTACACATCCTATATAAAGGAGAATAATTACACACATTTGTACGAGGTGTAGGATAATAGAATGTGGCAGATTGGCGAGCTGAAGTCCTAGGTACAAGAAAACTTATTTTTTCCAGTTTATCACTACATTCCACTCTGTTATGCAAAACCTTATAAACAAATTTGAGGTCTGTGACGATACGTCTATGTTCTAGAGAACAATGCCGATGAAGTAAGATTTCATGCGGAAACCCTGTTTCAAGATAATGTCCATCAATCCGATAGCTTAGGTATTTCAAGAAACGCCGCTGAACTCTCTCAAGGTCATTAATATGGTGTTGATAATAAGGAGACTATATAATGGAAGCATATTCCAATTTAGATCTTACAAAAGCGTAATAAAGTAAAATAAGCGTACTTTGATTCGAAAATGTTTTTGAGTTTCTAATAATAAAGCCTAATGATTTAAAACACACCTGTATAAGATCATTTATATGAGGAACAAATGAAAGTCTGCTATCAAATGTCACACCCAGATCTCTAAAGCATTCTACTCGTGGAACACATGTTCCATCAATTTTATAATCATCCACCAGCACATTTTTCTTTAATGTGAAAGTCATGACTTTGCATTTACCAACGTTTAAAGGCAGTTTGTTTTCGCTACACTAATCGGTGACGGTATTTATTACTATTTGTAGTCTTTGACAATCAGCATCGTTTTATAGAGAAGTAAAAATTTTAGCGTCATCCGCATTTCTAGTAATAAATATATTAAATAATAAAGGACCTAGTATTAATAATACTTACAATTTAGTTTATACTTTCAATGAAAATTAAACAAGGGTTAAGTTAGAGTTTCAATATATTTTACGACAAAAAATCCATCTTTTACTCAAGGCTTTTGCAGACATGAACTTCTAATTAATGCAAAGACAAAACAATTGCAAGAAAAACTATTAGAAAACTACGATACCCTAGCATAATGTGTGTCCCGCACACAGTTAACTGAATGTTTTCTTTACCTATTGCTGAAATATTCAATTATCAGTTGTCCAATATTACATTATATGTTGTCGTAGAAACGTTATGAATCACATGCTTTTCAGTAAAGAAGTTTAAATTTGAAGACCAATACTTAATGAACTATTTTTAAACTAATAACTTAGTAAATATTCTCTAAGTTTTTAAATTAATTTGTCACAAAAATATTGTTAGTGATAATTTCATAAACTAATCACCAATAAATCATTGAGAGAGAGAAGTTGCCTTTTCAATCTTGCACTTTTTTCTTGCGATTATGATTTTTAAATGGCAAATTAGAAGCTAACCCTTTCAATTTTAGCCATCTGTCACAAAGTGCTACGTACTCTCATAAGCTATTCTGCACCAAATCATGAAGAAAACCAGGTAAAGTCCTCCTTCCAATCCTGTACTTTTTTTCTGCAGCTTCCTGAAATCTGTGAGCCTATAAGCGAAAGTAATAGATTGCGGAATTCCGGCCACTGCCGATTAAATCGGAAGTTGGTCTTTTTCGGGAACTGGCTGAAAAACTACGATAGGAATTTGCAAACTTCCTATAATAAAAAAAATATATTGGTCTTAGAAATGAACACTAATATTATATTTATATTAAGCTAATCTGATTGAGCTTAAATTTTTATATCGATACACAAGTTTATATAATCCGGGAAAAATTTTCTTCCCTTTTATTTATTTATTTATTTATATTGTGTTAGTCAATACATACTCTAAAACCTTATATGTGATACATGTTTAGCCATATGTGTGTTATTTTAGTAGTTGGTTTTCCGTATCCAATCCTGAGAAAAATATTTTTATTACTTCAAAGTCTGAATAATAATCTTTTTACGCACATAAGTTGTTCAATTCTGATCATTTCTAACATCTCCAACCACCAATGTGCCCTTCTGTCTTCAACTGTAATTTCAAATTTCGATGACTCATTATTTTACAAATTTAAACTCGAAATTCGTAAACATAACCTACAAATTTCGTTATTTCTTTGGAATAATACTGTCAGTAAATTGTGCAACACTAAACTCAAAATAATATTATAAAATACAATAATCTATCAGGATAAGGATATTGTAAGGAGCTATTTGTAACCCGAGCTCCAAATACCCTGAAAAGCAAACCACCATGAAAATTTTATAAATTTTAGATTTTATGTCCGTCATATTGGATTCAGTGTATCAAACACTCCAATTCGAATTTCAAAAATTTGACATCAGAAAGATTAATAATTGGTGGTTCTAAGGTAACCGTCGTAGTGGTTTGGAAGAATCGACGAATGGGATAATGAGATTAACGTTGAGAACTTTTCAGTAGTAATTTGATGATCACGAAGCACCTTAGCTGATTGTGAGCGCTATATTGGATTTTTTGAAAAGGCCATGGGTTGTCCAAAGGAACATAGATCGTCCTGCTGACGCGAAGACTTTCGGGTTTCCCGTATGAGTTGTGAAGATCCAGGTACGTGGCTGGAGAAATGCTGATATTTCGATGAAATCTGATTCATCTTTTTCAAAGCGACGTAGTTTGCAAACTGGAAACCAACTGATGCTTGAGGATTCTGGGCAGCTGGTTTTGTGATTAGCTCATTGGTTTAGACCAATCAGGATGCGTGTTTGGCTGCATGGGACGGGACCATCTGTTTTTTGTATTTCGTGATATTATTCTGTATTTTTATTAATAACTGTTTCAATTGGATTGTTATTCGTGGTATTTTTTGGTTTTACTCGAAAATTTACTAATATGTTTTTCCAGGTGCTCGGTAGTAATTGGCTATTATCTAATATAACATTTCCGAGTAAAACCAGGAATTGTCCCAAAAAACATTCCAACAAAAATAGTTATCGTTGAAAATACAGAAAAACGTCACAAAATACAAGAAACAGATGGCCCTGCTACACGCAGCGAAACATGCACCTTGATTGGTCGAAACCAACGAGCAAATCACAGGGCGCGTCGAGTACACAAAACCAGCTGCCCAAAACCTGCAAACATCAGCAGATCTCCAGCCTGCAAACCAGGTTGCTTTGAAAAAGATGAATGAAATTTCATCGAAACGTCAGCATTTCTCCAGCCACGTACTTAGATACATATGTGTATTCTTCTTTCAAGCAGATCAAGCAAACAATATATATATATAAACCGTTCATTTCCTAAAGATGTCTAGTTTCATTTGCAGTTGGACTTTTTTGAAAAAAAAAAACAATTTCGTATGTCAAATATGGCGATGAATATGAACAAATCTTGCTATAAATACTAATCTCCTTTGCCAATTTGTTTCAAAACACATATGAAAGGATTTTTGGTATTTATTTACAATGATAATGTTTTATAATACGATTTTCAAAATGGAAGACCCAAGATGGCGGACTTAAAGACTAAATTTACAAACGAAGTTTCCTAAATTTCAAGATGGCGGATTTATGCTAGATAAGGGGTTGGCAATTAGCGAACCACAGTTATACGCGAAGCGTATAAAACTAGATCGTTTATGTTTATCTATTTGTTTCGCTACCCGCTCTCCCAAGAGCTTCAAATTCAGAAAAATAGACACCCCCCCCCCGGTGGGCAGGTTGGTTTCCCCTGCTATACTGTGCGATCGGCCCCACCTCGGAATCTTCGGAATCAGAAAAAAAGATTCACCGCCTTGTTGACAGCTTGCTTCCACTTGCCATACTACGTGATCGCTCCCCCCCCCCCCGAGCTTCGAATTCAGAAAAATAGATTTGCCTCTGTCTGTTACATTAGTGTCGTGAATGTGGCTGGCACCCCCTCTTCGCCGGTCGATAACTCACTTTCGCTTGCCTTACTGTACTCTTGTGATAGGGCTTGCCCCCTTCCCTCAAAGAGAGATGCTGGTCCAATATGCATATTGTGATACATCCTATGTTCCTATTTTGGTATACAAATTTGCTTCTAATTTTTTTTCGGGACTCTCGATTAAAACATTATAATCATCACTCATTTGAAATTAATTCCGACTCCTGTACTAGACCAACAGTCCAACCACTTTCAAATAGAAATTTAAATAAAGAGGTTTTAACAGTTGTTGTTTAATGATTTGATGTGCTTGAATAAATTTGCAACAGTCAAATTTCAATTAATATATTTTCTAAACGGTAGATCCAAGATGGCGGTTTTAGGAATTACATTTCATTATTTTGCCATCAAAGTATGAGTTGCAGTATTTAACCTAAATAAATAATGATTTATAAATAGCTAGATAATTTTAAATAATTTAGGTAAATTATTCTAGATTTCAAAATGGCGGATCCAAGACGTCGAAAATAAATGATGACATACTATATATACATACTTATAATTATGGTTAAAGTACAGTCGTACTCTCATCTAGGGATTTTTTGTTACATGAAGTATATAATAGAAGTAGAAATTATCGGAACGATGATTAATTACATATACTTAACAGAATATCCAAATTTACTTTGATTTTAGGTATGCTGTTATTCAGGTCACTTACGGTTTCAAAATGTAATTACACTTATAACACAATAACATTCAATAAAAAATATCCGTCGAAATTACATACATATTAAAGGTATAGCAACATAAGCTTTGCTACTTAATTAATATCTATGATGTACTGAAATAAGCGCTCCAAATAATGTATGAAACGAAGAAATACAAAAGTTAATAAAAATGTAACAGTACTTTCAATTGTGTTTGTGAACATAAGGTACCAAAAATATATAAATCTTCTAAATAAAACTTTGAATAATAAAACAGTTTTAATTTTTATTCCACCGCATATGATGAACTAATTTTTTTTATAAATGTAGTTTCAAATTCGTGATCACCGAATCAAAAGATTTATGACTTTTTGCTTGCATTAGGGAAATCATATTTTAGATCTGGAATCTTCAATAAACCATTCTGCACTTCGATTACTAAAATATATTTTTATTTAGTGTTTGTTTAAGCATAGTGTTTGAATACTCGAGTACAAATATTCAGTTAAAAAAATAATTACTCAGCCAGTGTGCCGTCTTCGATTAAATATTTAAAATTCAAAAAACTAATATTAGGCTATAAAAAAGTCATCAAATTATTGTATATTTTTGATCATCAACTCTAAAATTACTCAACTTCAATTTCTATTTTAAAGGAAATAGGTTCATATTCTAGTAAAACTAGAATTTTACTATTGTACATTTATTCAAGCACTCTTTCATTAAAATTTCTATTTTGAAAGATTAAAAATGATTTAATCCGCCATATTGGATCCATCATTTTAAAATCCAGAAATCTTCATTTCAATGATAATAAATCATTTAACCACATGAAAATTTATATCTGTGGAAGTTAAATCCCATAACGTATTCATGGCCAAATAATGAAATTAATTCGCTAAAGCCGCCATCTTCGATCTGCCATTTTGAAAATATTTTACCTGAAATTTGACTATTGCCAATTTATTCAAGCTCTTAAAACTTCTCTATTTAAATTTCTATTTGAAAGCGATTAGACTGACAGTCTAGCATAAATCCGCCATCTTAAATCCATCGTTTTGAAATTTAGCAAACTTTGATTTTATTAAGAAAAAATATTCAGCCACATGAAAATTCATATTCATGGAATTTAAATTCCGTTACGCATAATTTTATGGCAAAATAGTGAAATTTAGTTCTCAGTCAGCCATTTTGGATCCGCCATTTTCAAAATCCCATTATAAAACATTGGAAAATATTTGCAATAGCACACTATTATCAGTGTTCTATTTAAAAACAGCCAGAGGTCGTAATTCAGAAGGAACTGCAATCGATTTTTAAAAAATCGACATAAGTAGCAGCAATATAAATGATTTCAGACATGTTTGCCAAATATCAATTTTGGTAAAGAATTTAAGTAGCAACACATACAAAAAATAATATGGGACAACATATATTTCGGCCATACTAAACTTAATTTATTGCTTTGACTTCCTAGATTCTGTTACCTTACACCTACTGAACATGAATGAGTCTTGATAGGTAGGCGATAAATTTCCTGCACCCTCAAGTAAGAAAAATTGCTCCTTAGCACACGTGGATAGAGATATTTTATACTGAATATTCCACTAGAATGTATCACGATAGCCCAGATATTTCTATAAATTTTCATTACCTTTATATTAGATATTCAGCTATGCTGTAAATTTACATAGACACTTGTAGTTTTGTTTCATATTTGTTAAAAATTTTAAAAATTTCTTCAATAAATTATTTTATTAATTTCCATTTATTTTGATAATAATTCTAAATAATACAGGGTTGTTTTTGTGTTACCTTATTTCATATTTTGGAAAGCAATATAGGCTTAAACTTTTTATGTACATTAATACTTGATACTATATTTGGACTCTGCTACAACGGAATGTGAAATTGGGCAACACCGACTTATATTATCTTCTTCTTCTTCCTCTTGTTATAGGCTTACAGCCTGTTTTTTCCAACTCAATCATTCATCTCATTTGATGTTGAAATCCAGCACTCTCTCCATCTTTTAGGTGGTCTACCTATTGGTCTTCTGGTTTCCGGTGTTCCATCTCGGGTGATTCTCGCTATCCTATTTTGCGCCATTCTTCCTACGTGCTCATTCCAGGCTCTTCTGCGCTTCCGTCCCTATCTTACTATATCCTGCATTCCATGTTCCTCGCGTATTGTTGAATTGCGTATGTGATCTCTTAATGTGTATCCCGATATTCTTCTTAGTACTTTCATTTCGGCAGTTCTTAGAATTGATTTTGTTTTTGTGTTGTCAGCTCTCGTCTCTATTGCGTACGTCATTATCAGTCGAATACAGGTCTTGTAGATTTTTGTTTTTGCGTCCTTGCTCATGTATGTGTTGTGCCATATTATATCCGCCAGGCTTTTTGAGATTCTATTTGCCTTGTTTACTTGGTTTCTTACTTCTCTTGTTCTGTTTTGGTTTGCGGATATCTCAACTCCTAAGTAATTAAAGGTCATGAGTTGTTCTATTGGTTTATCATCCACTACTAGTTTGCATCTTAAGGGCACTTTGCTTTTTACAATTGACTTAGTTTTATCGATGAATGTTTTCATGTTGAATTGCTTGCTTATGATGTGGAATGCAAATAGAAGTCTTTGGAGATCGTCTTCATTTTCCGAAACTATGACGGCGTCATCAGCGTAACATATTATTGTTATTTCCTCGGTATTCATTCTGTACCCTGGTGCCGCTCTTTTGACGTTCTCAATTATTTGGTCCATTACTATGTTAAACAGTAATGGACTCAGAGAGTCCCCCTGTCGTATGCCCGACGCTATCGGTACATCCTTAGTTAGGTTGCCACTTACTGAGATTTGTGTTGTGGTGTTGGAGTTTAGCTATTCAACTATGTTAATTAAATTGTTTGGGATGCCTTTAATTCGCCTTATTAGCAGAATATAATCCAGTCTCACCCTATCAAAGGCTTTACTGAGATCTATAAAGCACATAAAAGCCGGCTTAGTAAATTCAATAGATTTCTCTGCTATCTGTCTTACGATGAATATGGCATCTACTGTAGATCTGTTTTTGCGGAAACCTTGCTGTCCTTCTGATATTCTGCAATAGTCAGTTATTATACCTTCAAGGATTTTGGTGAATAATTTCATTTTTGAATTTAATAAAGTTATTCCTCTATAGTCTTCCGTGATTTTCTTATCACCCTTCTTGAAAATAGGTACTATTATACTTTTCTTCCAATCTCGGGGTATCTCTTGGTCTTTAATTATTTTATTAAAAAGTTTTGTTAGTTCTTCGTGTAATGCATTTCCACCATATTTAATTAGTTCGTTGGGAATATTGTCGGGTCCTGGGGTTTTTACTTATATTATATTATATATATTTGCCATTTCGAATATTTAATATGATTTTTATTTCTTTCCGTCAGACTGTGGACATAATACGCGAAAGTCTGATGAGATTTGTTAACGAAAAAGTGAAGATTTTGACAAAAATTTGAAAATAAAAGATCGGCCATAAAAATGTATTCGCTGTTGCCAAATCGCATTGTTGGCAATCGCATAACAAAACAATACAATTTGAAATGTTTTTTATTTCTTTATTTATATGAAAGGCCGTGCAAACTCAGGTGTGCAAAACTGGGACTTTCTTATTCTTCATCCCATGCCTCTCGTGCCCCTGCACGCTCCTCTATGATACCACTGAACATCTTTAAGATTATTTTCTAGACAACAAAAACAAATTGAATAATGTTACCATTTACATAAAAGTACAGGAATGGTCGATTAAATCAAAAACAATAGGTTATGAAGAAAAATTTTAGATACAGAAATTTAGGAAATCAAACGGCGCATTTTGTGATGATTTTGACTTTGACCTTGACCATGATCGGAAAGGACATTTCAGGGCCAAGTTATTTTTTTAATGGAACACCTTTTTTATTGCAGAAGTGGATAGCACGGAAAATTTCCTAGCCGATGGTATATATAACATATAGGGTCAAAATTCAATACCAAACGCGATTTTTCTTTAATCATTGAGTAAACAATCGTTGGGACAGTCGATACTTTTATGCCACCTTGCCTCTTCTTGAGCAACGAAAATGGACGGTTTACGGATCAGAATGATATATTTCGACCCCAAATAACCAAATCAGGCATCAAAATTGTTTCGTAGTCATCAGTTTTTCGTAAATTTAGGGGATGTTAAGGTTTTGGGGCAGCTTTGCAATTAAATAAAAACTAGGGAGTGATGGAGTAACTGCGGTACCAGATTTAGCTTTTGAAAATCAAAATGTATTGATAGAAATCTCACCCGATAAACAGATTATCTTTAATTTTTTAATACCAGGTAATTTATTTGGCCTTATCAACCATAGACGGACCAGCAATGGGTAAATTGTTTTATTTTGGAAATACCCATGGTGTACTCCAGTAGAAAACAGGAATCAAAACTATTTTCACAATTATTCAAACATTCTTCACAAGTGTTGGTTTTTTTTAAATAACCAGACAAGTTTTCTTATGTAAATCCAAGTTCTTTTGTAATGTGGAGTTTTTTCTAAATTATTTGTACTCAAAAGCAGATCTTTCTCATTTTGCTACTAGATTCCAATATTGTTATATTATACAATAGTAGAAATTATCAGAATTCGGCAATTTATATAAGAAGAACAAATATCATTCAGACTTTGAAATGATAAGGATATTTTTGTCAGTGTTTCATATGGAATGTTAACTACTAAAATATTCCTAACTTACCGGACCAATTAACTTTAATTTTTAAACATCTCTGTTTCTAAGAAACGTCAGAAAATTAAAATACTTTTTAATAAATCGTTAGAAATTATATGACTTTTTAAACAAGCTACAGTGCTTTCGGATCACAAAATTTGGCCTCAATAAAC
Source organism: Diaprepes abbreviatus (assembly GCA_034092305.1). Taxonomy (NCBI): domain Eukaryota; kingdom Metazoa; phylum Arthropoda; class Insecta; order Coleoptera; family Curculionidae; genus Diaprepes; species Diaprepes abbreviatus. Next base: position 3,126,883 of record JASJET010000104.1, read on the forward strand.
TTGAAGAATCGTATCATTTATTTAAACATGTGATTGACATTTTTAGGTAAATTTTGTGGAAAAATTTATACATTTATGTTAAAGATCGCGTTTTTTCTAATTTAAATGAAAAAAATTCTAAAACAATTTTTTTGAAAATAAATTCAATTTTTCTCAAGCCATCGACTATTCTTTTGCGTTCTTTGAAGTTTTATTTGGAGTGCTCCCAAAATGCAAAGTGACATATATTAAAAAGACAATTAATACTGAGTAGCACTACATGAAAATCCTTTAGTACTTAAAATTCGTTGGATAGCATTCTATCCAACACTGAGTAATTTCATCATATTGACAAGATCTGTGAAATGCTGATTTGTGAATAGGTCTAAAAACATTAAGTTGTCAAAATCACACTTCTGGATTTTATTAAATTGTTTTAAATTACTTTAATGTTGTAACAACCGTTTTATTCTTTTTTCCCCTTAAATAAAAATATATTAAGATTTACTGAAGGATTCTTAAGTTAAAAATGTTTTAGTGTATTTAAAAATTTAAATTCCGGTATTGCTTTAGTTTTAGAGAATTCTCGCATATAGATTTTTGAATACTAGATGGACTCGTCCCTTACTTATGTGAAAGTATATTATATATTAACAGTGAAGATTTTCTATCACTTTATAATAAAACATATAAAGTTAATTTTTAGAATTTTTTTAAGCTTATGTTTACTTATGATTATTTAACTGTTGGTTGAAAAAATGTTAAATAGATGACATGAGTTTCATTCTAAAAGAACGAGCTAGCGTCAAAATATTAGAGAAGGAGGCAAATATTAAAGGTAAAATGTTAATATTCCAGTTAGCTTTCGATTCTAAAATTACATGAAGAAGTTGGTCAAATCAAATGATGTTTATAATGCAATTTGTAGCTTAAAAAATCATTTGTCTCTTGGTCCTGATGACATATCTGTGATATTTTTAAAAAAGTGTTCGTTTATTTTAGCCTTTATTTTAAATATTATTTTTACAAAATCAGTTGCAACTGGCATTTATCCAGATATCTGGAAAAAGTCATTTGTAACACCTATATTTAAGAATGGTAATAAGACTGAAGTTACTAACTATAGAGCAATAAGTAAAATGTCTTTGATTGCGAAAGTATTTGAAATGATTGTTGATACTAAAATCAAATCAAAACTTCAATCTATTTTAAGTGAAAGCCAACATGGTTTCGTCGGAGGTAGATCTACTGTAAGTAATTTGCTTGTTTATAAGCAGTTTTTGAGAAATTCTATTGAGGACACTAATCAGATTGACTCTATTTACACGGACTTTTCTAAGGCTTTCGACAAGGTAAATCACTCTCTACTTCTGAGAAAGTTGGAAAAATATGGCATATTTGGTGACCTTTTGCACTGGTTTTATAGCTACCTAACAAATAGGAGACAGCAGGTAAAAATTGGCAATTTTGTTTCTAGCGAGATTTCATCTGGCGTACCGCAAGATTCGCATTTGGCTCCACTTTTATTTAATATTTTTATCAACGATGTGACTGAATGTGTGAAACATTCTAAATGTCTTTTATACGCTGACGATTTAAAGATTTTTCGAATAGTCAAGGATGTGGAAGATTGTATGAGACTTCACGAAGATTTGAATGCTGTAAGTGAATGGTGCAATTTAAATGATATGCAATTGAATGTAAGCAAATGTTTTGTCTTGAGATTCTATCGCATTAAGCATGTTATTCAATATGATTATTCGATTGGTGGTGTATCACTTGAAACTAAAGAAGAGCTCAAAGACTTAGGAGTATATTTTGACAGCAATTTAAGTTTTAACTTTCATGTGAATCACATTACTAATAAAGCATTAAAATTACTGGGCTTTATTAAAAAAAACCTTGCATGACTTTAATAACATTGCTTGCTTTAGAACATTATTTTGTTCCTATGTTAGGTCAGTCCTGGAATATGCTTGCCAGGTATGGTCTCCTTACTACGGGCAGTATATTCAACGGATTGAAAGAGTGCAAAAGAGATTCATTAGATTTGTGGGTTTCAAAATGGGGATACCAAGTGAAGACATAGTATATGAAGAAATACTTAAGGCCATTAATTTGATACCTCTTAGGGAAAGGAGAACATACATCGATATGCGCACCTTTTATAAAATTTTGCATGGATTAATAGATTGTCCCGAATTATTAGCCATTATAGACATAAATGTTCCACAGAGAGTTTTGAGAGAATTCAATCTGTTTGGTGTTCCTTATCACAGAACAAACTATGGTTTGTCATCATCTCTTACTCGTTTTTCAATTAAGGCGAATAAATTTGAAAATAATATCGATTTCTTTAATGATACATTGAATTCCTTGAGCTCAAAAATAAAGAATGCACTCTGATATATGTATCTGGTTGTTTTATCTATAGATGGTAACTTGTTTTTAGTGTATGTATTTTATATTTGCCCACCTTCTGTATACTTTTTATTTTAACTTTTGTGTTTGTATGAGTATATTATACCCTATTTTATCTATATTGTGTATCTTCAAGTTTATATAGTTTTGTATTTGACTAATTATCTAATTATTTGTTCAATGTTTTGTTGTATGTTTCTGTTCATGTGTGTGATACTAGAAATTTTTATATTATACTTATGTATTGATTTTTTTCTTTTGTAAATGGCTGGTCCGTCAATAAACATTTATTTATTTATTTATTTATTTATTTATTTATTTACTTATTTATTTATTTATTTATTTAAATCACATATAAGAACCGTGATTTGATAAAGCTTTAACTTCTATTAACAACCAGTATTAGTTATTTGTCAATCTATTGCAATTAAAGTGTTTATTTAGTAGTTTTAAAATAAAAAAGGATTTGAAATCATGTGATGTAATTTCTGTTTATTGATTTGTTTTAAAAAGAATATTTATATAATCCTTTTCTCGAAAACTAATTATTTCTATATTAAAGAGAACCAGTAAAAACTTCGTTTCTTCTCCATATCTTTATAGGATTTTGTGAAAATTTTAGTAGGTTTATTTGAAAAAACTGACATATTAAATATTAATTTTCTTTCTTCTAAAATTATTAGGATAGTAATTTTGATTTTGTAACTCACAGTTTCGTTATGAATAAAGCAATTTATAATCTATGTGTTATTTTATATAATAGTAATATTGTCCTTAATTCTAATATAGAGTTTGTCTCTATAAAGCCTATACACAACACTAGCGCAAAGTCCTGGGCCCCTATCCTCGAAAGTGTGATGTGAAAGGTGATGTGAATGGTGATGGGAACGGCGATGTGAACTTTTTGACAGTAAAAGCCATATTCTTGAAAAGCCAATGTTGCCAGATATGAATGTGCTAAAACCCTAGAATTTCAAAAAAAAAAATGGATGACAGATTGAATTGAGCTGTCAGACCGAAAATGTCCGTAGCATATTTTGTTGCCATTTTAGACAAAAAGTAGTTTTGGTACTTTAAATTAATCGTCAAAAGTAAAAAAAAATAGTGCTGTTGTTATTTTTGTGAAGTTATTAATTGCCATTACAATATTTCTACTTTGCCTAGATCAAATTTATCTTAAATTGACACTCTAGAACTGTTAAACAAAAATGCATACAAAGAGCCAAGTAATTTCAGATTCTAATATATAACGAAAAAGGGATATCAAGAAAAACAGCAATCATATATACAAAGCAATATACTGACAGTAATTGCAGAAAACCAGCACCGATAAACCTTGAAACGGTGAAAATTACAACTCTACGTTGTATGAGTAAAAGCCATCATCCCTATCCACTATGGAAACTATCCAATCAGTTATTTATTGTATGTCTGTCCTGACAAGTAAATTTGAAAGAAAACCTGAAACTTGAACAATGATAGTGAAACTGTTTATGACCAGAGCACCGAAACCAAAGGCCAGACAGAAGACTTTCATTAAAGATACTAGCGGATCGCACATTCAACTTTAAATATATATATTTTTTTATTTTATAAAGATTTGTAGAGACTTGAAGATCAAATGTACCATAAATAAGGTTTTTATGCTGAAGGGCCGTTGGTCTGTAGGGTTCATATTTATATGTCCCGATAAATTATAATCATATTTATTTAATTGTAGTGTCGTACTGTGTTTAACACAGTCTAATTAAGTTAAGTGCTGTAGTTAACATAATTTAAATATAAAATTTGTTACTTATTTAGATAAAAGTTTCAGATAGCTTACAAATCGTGATTTCTCAAATTTATTATAAGTTGTGTCGTGAAAAGGATTATGTTAGATTTCACTGTTTAAAACTAAGATACTCGGCTGTTATGGGCACAAATATTTATGTTAAATCCATAAGCCGAACTGGCCCTAGAAAAACATTTTTAAATAGCACGCTCATACAATTGAGTTATGAACAGAATGTCCTATAATAATTTTATATGTCTGTAATCTCAAATTTCCTTAATATTTGTGAGTAATATTCAACTTTCTAAGGCTATTTTATTAAAAAATTTGGAAATATCGGGTACCACCTAGTTAAAGTTTCAATTGTCTTAAAAAAAGCGATTCGAAAACATATTATTTTTTTTATGACGAGTTGTTTTGAACAACCAAAAATAAAATAAAAATTTTTAATTGTATTTTATTTTTTGAAATCCGTGCGTAAAATATGTCATTTAGCGGCTGACATTTGATTTGCGCATGTTTCACCGTTCGCTTGCCTTCCACCGGGCGAACGAGGATTTGAGTGATGAACATATCAAGAACACGCGTTCGCCACTTTTTCACCGTTCACTTCACGTTCCCCAGTTCGAGGATAGGGCCCCTGGAGTTAAAACACGAGAATCTAGCCCAAAAGATAACACCGCCCAACAGCATATCTGTTGCATGGAATATTTTACATCATTCTAAGCTAATTTTTGGCTCTGATTTCAAATATATTATAAGTTTATTTATATCAGCTTTAGCTTGTGAATTATAAGGAGAGGTGCTTTTTTAGAAAAAATACTCTCACCATTCAAAAATATTTTATTAAAAAAAACTACAAACTCGGAGATCTATCTAAAAAAAGGGAACAGTAAATTCAGCATCGATAAGAAAAGAACCAAACACATTGTAGTAAAATGTCAGTATAATAGTCAAATTGGGAATAGAATTCACTTAAAACTGTGCTTTATGGAATGCTTTAATTCAGAGAATTTATGAGAGATACTTAAGGAAAATGATATTGTATTACACATAACGTAAGTATTCGCAAATACAAGGTAAAATTAATTGAATTAGCTATAGTGAACTTAAACGTTTCAACCGTGACAGGATGTTGAAAGGTCTTTGATGCAAACAGTGAATATCTTCCTGATTAACCTTCTTGATCTTATTAAAATAAAAAATTTAATTTTTATACCATATTTTCTGTTTTAATCACCTGAAAATACTCTTTTTTCCTTGAGTTTTTAATAGTGAAAACTAAGTTTTCAAAGATAGATTTTATTGTGCAGACAAAAATTTAGTGAGTTTAGTAATATTTCTGTTTTATCAAACTTTTATGATGGCAAGTTTTTCTTATTCTTTACTAAACAGAATTCAAAATATTTAAAATCCAATAAATAAAATGAATCGCTGTAATAAACCAGTCATAAGATTAATAAATAAAGCGAGAAGGAAACCGGAAAAGTCGATAAGCAACGACTCAAAAGTAATTTATTATAAAATAAAATTACTAATCCATAACGCATTCATATTCCACAGCAGCATTGAATCGTATTTATTTTTAGGATATAAAACCTAACAGGGCAGAAAAACCGAAAATGCAAATTCAAAACCCGAAAGAAACATTTCTCAGCCAATCGTAATATATGCTTTCATTTGAAGCGGGCCAATAAATAGAGGGTGATTTTGACTCCTAAAATGCTTTTGGGGTCGTTTACATTTTCTGCCTAGATTGGCCCCATCAATCAGCTAACGGAGGTGAGCCGAATATTATGATTTTCTCAAATATATTAATGGAACATGGCGCAGTGTAAACAAAGCCCGCATAACGTTATTTTCCTCGAAGGCAAGGAATTAAGCGGCCTTTTTTGATGATTTAATATCACGGGTATAAGCGTTAGGGGATTTGGCAATTAAGTTAAAAAGCTTATGAAAAATTTCGCCTTGGGTGGTTTGGAAAAAGGAATATAATTAAGAGCTATAAATAGGGATGGTAATGAAGGTTTAAGTAAATAAATGTGTTTATATTTTATATAAACGATGTATGCTGATCGTATCTTATACTTTAACGATACGCGAAAGGGAATTTTTATGTCAATATTGTCTTTAATTCACTGAATGAAGTGCAAACAACTTTTTCTTTTCAATTTTAATTTATTTATTATCACTGGATTTTTTAGCTTTTATTCATGAAAGATTAGGTTAGGTTTAGTCTTGAATCCTTTGAAGAAAGAAATATAATTTAGAGCTATATATAATAGTAGTAAAGAGGGTCTGATTAAATAAAATAATTTACGCTGAACATTTCTTTATCCCTATGTATATTAATCAGTTTTCTCACATAGTATCAGTACGATGACGTTATAAAAATCTTGAAAAGTTATTTCTTATATTTGAAAATATAAACCAGAATATCTGTAATGAAACTAAAATGCAAAATATAATCAATTTTATTAGTACTGCTAACATTTTTTTTAGGAAAGTTTCATAATATCATTTCAAATTTTTCATTATGTTTCGGTATATGTTAATGCAAAGAAACATTTAAGTTTAGGATACTGATTACCTTGACAAATAACTGCTATTAATTAGTCTGATTAGAGAAATTTGGTATATCTGAAAGAATGTTACAAATAATTACTATTCCTTATAATGGGTTGCAGTCAGTTTCTTTGCAGGAATTTAAGCGAAATTAAAACATTTTTGTTTTTTCAGAAATATCTCGATTTATTTTATTTAAAACGTGTTAAAAGAAATTTTTTTAACTGATAAAAGTTTAGTTTTAAATAATTAGTTTAGTGAAATAAGTTTTTCACAGTAAATAGTCCTTAAGGTAAGAAATTTATATTCTAACTTCTAAAATTTTTCATCAAAAATACCATCTGTTCGTTTTTTTCCAGTTAAAAAAATACTCTGATGATGGTCTAAATAAAATAAACCGAAACGTCAGTGGAAAATAAAAAATATTTTAATTGTATTTTAGTTCCTATAAAGAAACTGACACGGTCAACAAAAGTAATACAAAGTGACAAATAGTACAATCCAGTTAAGTCTACTTTCCATAGATTTTTCGTTTTAATCAAAATTTAATTTAGCCCTGATTCACTGATCAATAGATGGTCGAAACTAATATGAGAAGAGAACCAGAGTGGAACTGGAGATAAACTATCCGTTCCCTGCTTAACGGTCTTAAGGAAAAAAGACAATTTTTTCAAATGCAGACTGTGAAATTATTTGAATTTTATATATATATATATATATATATATATATATATATATATATATATATATATATATATATATATATATAATTTATATAATTAAAAAGGAGCTAGTCTCGTGACTGGACTAGCAAAGAAGAAGCCAACTAAACCGAGAGGTTTAAGGAACTTTTGTGCGGCTGCCCTCAGCACGACGGTTGGCCAGAAAAGAAAACTCGTTTTTGTTACTTCAAGGACTTCTACAAAAGAGAAAATAACCTTATTTTTTCGGGCAGTTTGTATACGGAACTGAATATACAATATTAGATGTTTTCGTAGCTGATGTTTTACTTTTTAATTTAGTAAAGACGGAATTTAGTTGGTTGTAAATCTTGTGGCATGCAACAATATTGTATTTTTTTAAAATGTAGTTTAATTTTTTTGAAAGATCTGTTGTATAAGGTAACGCTATGTACTGTTTTTATGTTTCCTGTTGTGAACCATCCTTGTTTTCGGTTCTTAGATTGATAGAGTGTATGTTCTTTTTATAATAATTTCTTCGATATCTATTAAAATTTTTTAGTGGGCTTCTACCATACCTTATAGATTTAAACAACAACAGATTTGTTTGAAGGCTGTTTATGGTCGGTAAGGGAGAGGCTTTTTTGATGTTTGACAGACAGAAACATGTTTACTTATCTTTTCTTTCAGTTTAATTGCTGGTCGTGACTTTTTTCAGTGTTTTTAAGTGTTAGAAATTACTATAAATGGGAAGTTTGCAATTAATACTAACAAAAAGAAGATTTAAAAACTCATTTTTATTGGTAAATATTGTTAGATATTGTGTACATATTGAAAATAACAATAATAATAATTTAGGCAACCATAAATTTATATTCTAGAATTGACGTACCTATTATCATATGATACTCGTTTAAATAATGCAATTAGAAAAGGATAGCATAAAATCAGCATGTGTGTACCAAGAAATTAAATATCTACTATTTATCAACACTTTTTCAAACATAAATAAAAATATTATTACGTTATTCAGCGTTCAAACAACCAGGCCCTAGTTCTGATGTTATGCTAATTTTACAAGGGTATGTTCGAAGGTCCAGTATTTGAAGGTAGGGGACGTTAACAAAATGGTTCTCTCAACCAAGCTTATGATTACACTTCTTCTTTGGTCTTTAGAATTGTTGATTTTTTTGTTCATTATGTCCCCGAATATAAAATGCAAGTCCTTGGTGGTTTGCTGATATTAATGAGTTTTGACGAATTCTCCAGGTGCGTAAAATTTGCTAAATTGAACCTTTTGAATAATACTACTACATTTTAGTTTATTTGTTGTATCTTGTATGAAAAGTGTATTGTTCTTCATTTTAGAACGCTAAACACAAAAATGACAATAAAATTAAAAGCTTGGTTGTAATTTTCAAGAACAAGTTTTTTAATAACAATACATATATACCACGTGCATTCTTGCGGTTACGTTGTTAATATGAGATATGACATCACGTATCTCTAAAACTTGGACTAATATTAAAAAGATAAGTTTAATTCCGGTTTTAGCACACCAAAAATGGAACATTTAGTCGATTTTATTTTAGATACATTTTGGCTGTTATTCCTGAGAATAATATTTTAACATGTATGGCATTTTTATATTTATATTTTATTCATAATTCGTTTTAAAATTTTAGGCAAAAAGAAAATGTTCTAAATAAAGAACGAAACGTCAAAACAATGAGAAACATATTTTAATATGAACTTAATTCCAAGAAAATAAAGAAAAAAATAAAAATATACGTATATGTACGTATATACACTGCACAACAAAGAATGATTACTCTTCTAACTGGCTGCATTGATTTGAATGTATTTTTGGGTTATATCCAGGAAGTTGCTGCTGTGATCTCATATAATATTAGTTGGAATTGGTTCAGTAAAGTTCAATGACCAATTAAAAAATTAATGTGTTGCGGTTTCTGACTTTTAAAATAAAATGTAGCAGTTATAATATTGCCAATTAAAAATTTTACCTCTTCATGTCTTCGGGAATTTAAAGTAGCATCATACCTTTTTCCAAATGTATTTTATAACTGTATGTTACCATCATGTTCCATTTTGATAATAAAACTAAGCACTCATTAATTTACGTGTTGAAACTGGAAATTTGTTTTACATGATTTACAGACATTTAGTTCATACATGCAATGCAATAAAGGGAATTTGATATGCATTATTAGTAGTGGGTCAGGGGTTTAGATATTTCAAGATACATTATCTGCTGTCCTAAATAAGCTTCCATTTCAAAAAAGTGACCGTTGTTTTCACATAAAAACAAATTTTACATTTGTTCCTTTAGTAGGTAACGGAAAAATACTACTATTTATTTATTTACTTCCACTTTCAAGAACATATACATTTTGCATCAACCGGCAGTCGCATGCATAGATGCCAAGTAAATGGATTCGTAAATTAATAAGTATGGAAATCCAGCATCCTAACTGATGGGTCTGCTGTAAAATGTCAGATGCCTGACCAAGCTCTGATGGAGGTTTACATATTACCTCTATTATTAATGACATATAGGTAGAATCATATCAGTCAATTTTTAAAAATAAAAGTATACCGGATTGATTTATGTGTATGCGAGTGCAACTTAACAAATAGAGAAACCATTCTTAGTTTGATTTTAAATGAGATTTTAGATGAAATCTATTGCACCAGAAATCTCTTGGAAAATGTATTTTTAATCAATGATCAAGGTGTCACAATATATTTTAAATTAGCTTTTTCTCTACGCATAGAAAATTTTCGTCTCCAAATACTGGATTTTGTTAAGAGAAATGCAAAGTTCTGTAGGGTACATACTATAAAAAATTTTATATAGTTTCCTCGTTAGGTCTCAATTAGAAAATTGTTCTGAAATTTGGAACCTTTTTCTACACGTATCTAAAAAAATGTAAAAATACGTTGCTTTTAAAAAGAGGTTACCACTGAATAACATAAAGTAGATGGTAGGTACATTCTGTCGATTTGCCAAAAATAACAGAGAAGAAATTAATGGTGAAGAAAAAATCTCCAAAATTCATCAAAATTACTTATGCCACAGCTATTTTTGGTTTTTTAATCACGTGGTTGATAAAATTTATAGTTCCCATAAACTCTAAAAGCCCAAGTCTGCACTACCTTTTGTTGATAGGTTTTAAAAAATCATTGCTTTTTTGTTTAGCTTTATCACTAGAGGTGTATGTCTCAAAGAAGTATTTCTTTGTAATAGAGAGTATACTGGTGTATTTTACAACCGGTCAGTACTGCTTTTTAATTAAAAATAGGTTGGTTATTACAGACATAGTGGTATAAGTCAGACTTACACTGAGAAGAAATCAGCCGGCAAAGATTATCAGTTACGGCTTAATTCACTTTGTCTTTCAACATATTTTTATGGCAAGGTTAAGCTTATGGGCAAGATTTTTGGACTAAACGCGCTTAAGTAAACAGACAAGAAATTTAACTTATACCGCTATTTTTTAACTCCTTCATAGGTTGTTTTAAGATTTATTTACTTATTTATTTATTTGCCTTAAAATTCTTGTCAGGCTTTTTTTACTTTTACGTCTGCTTTACTTAGATTTCTCAAAAGTTTGTATGCCTCTCACCATCTACGGGCATGGATTTTGCGTGAATTATATTGAATATTGAGGATACGTGTTGTCGTATATTTTTCTAATAATTAGGACATGGTTTTAAAAAATCTGTCGAAGGTGCATTTTGACAAGTCTAATATTGAAATTTTGGCGAATTATGTCGTTTTCTTTGTAACTGGCCATGCAAGAAGAGGGTAGAATTGTTAAAAAGTAATATCAATGATCATATGTATGTTTTATCATTTGATTTGATCAATCTAAACCAAAATCAGGTAACTATATTTTTTATTCTTCGTTTTACTTGTCGAGTTCAACAAAGTGAATTATTTACACTTAACGCCTGCCATAACATCATAAACTAACCTCTTTCAGGGGCCAGCAATTTTTAAAGTTACTTCACGCTTTGTTCAGCATTTAAAGTATTGAAATCATTTATTCAAGCTTTACTTCAGTTTTTGCAAGCTATTATCCAAATTTATGAAGCCTTGTGACTTGCTTTTTTATGCAAGGATTATCCCATGTTCCTCAAGCTTTGCCGTCTTTAATAGAAATATTACTTATTTTTTCGAAACCAACTACTTTTTAATTCCCTTTTGGTCACATTTATCAAACTACTCACAACGGGACATTAAAATATCCGAGAGCAGTCCAGTTTCCAAGTATTCAGTTAACCGATACCATTTTTTGTGACTGCAGTCCGATAGCAAGTTCTCACAACCTGATAAGTAGCTGTATTGATTGAATTTAAAACAAATAGCCATAGAATCGTAAGTAAATTTCAATTTTCGGTGACAAACTATGTCAGCTATAGCTATATATCTAATTTTTTGTGATTTGGTCATCCTTATACGGGTTTATCACTACTCCATCAGTTCCAGCTATCATAATCAGCCAAAAAATGATTTATTGATTTCAAGTAAAAGTAATCATTTTTCCACATTTGTCAGAATTTTGTGTTCCAAAGAGTGTTTTAGGGAGAATAAAAAAATGTCCTTTTTTTATAATTTAAACTCATTTATTTTTAAAGAGTTTTGGATCATTATTGTTAGATTAGTCATCTTTTTTATTCAATTGGCTTATTCCGCTAAATTTAAAAATCTGTCAAAAATCGTTCGTCTGAAGATTTTTTTTATGGTGAGAGACCGGAATCATAACTCTGGGTCTTCTTTCGCCGACTGTGAAAGACCGAGCACTTTCACCAGGTTTAAACCTATCTAAAAGGTACTTGCCAATGTGTAATTTACAAATTCCTAAGTTGATAGAATGCTTATCTGAGACAACTTGGCTGACAAATACTCTACGAAGCACATTGGCGTTAGAGCCATGTGAAAAATGATTCAAGCTCCAACCTACTTCATCAGGAGGACTACAGGTAAATATTAATTTTTATATTTTACCTTTGGCTTATCTAAAGCTTATCTGTAGAATTTTGAGTCCACTTTCTAATCTGTACCAAGTTTAAAGAGCTCAACTATTCTTCTTATCTTATCGTGTCTTAGTAGAAGAAAACTTGATTAAAATTTGATTGTCGGACTTGCATTGTCTTTATTTTCGTTTATTTTGTGCCGTATCAATTAGGTGTTATCTCTGATCATTATCAAGTATAAACTTCATTCAGGAATGAAGCGCAACATATTCGCCAACAAACATATATAATATCGGAGGTATATGTAAGCTTCAAGAATTTGGAATAAACCTTGCATAAAAGAAGGAACAAAAAACTATTATAAGGCTTCAAAACTGAGATAATAGCTTGCAAAAACTCAAGTAAAGCTTGAATAAATGAATTCAATGCCTTAAATGCTGGATAAAACTTGAAATTATACATATATGGTTTAAAATAGCTGGCATATGTTTTAAAAGGTGGCTCCTGAAAGAAAAAGAAAATATCGAGGTAAGTATTTTCGAAACTTTTTATGAGGTTATGGCATGGAAATAATTTAATTTACTTAACTCGACGACTATAATGAAAAAATATAATCTAATTATCTGATATTGGTGTAGATTGATCAAATCAAATAAACACATTCAGATAATCATTGATTTTACTCTTTAATGATCCTACATTACTGCCAGAGTGACCAGTTACAAAGGAAATGGCTGAATTCGCCCAAAATGTCGGTACTAAATTTGTCAAAATGAACATTTTAAAAAAATTTTAAAACCATATTCTAATTATTGAAAAAATATTCGACACAACGTCTTCCCAAAATTCAATATTATTCACTCAAAACTGCAACAGAAACAGATAATTAATTTACAGATACCTAAGAATATCAGGAATACTTATACAGGAAATCCGCTTGAAATTGCGACCCCTTAAGAATAGTGCCGATAAATGGCGAAAGGCATACAGTCTTTTGCAAAATTCCAAGTCTAAATAAAACAGGCGTAAAAGTAAAAAAATGCCTATGGTATAGTAATTGTCGTAGAAATTCATTCATCATAACGCTGGTGGAAATGACAGCAAAGCTAGTAGACTTTATGAATGAATTTTTGCATAGGTAGCCTATCAATTAATTTAGCTATACTCTGGTAATGTTTGATGTGATACATTACATGTAGATAAAATAATATATATTATTTTCTGCATAAATAAGACGGCCACATTGTATCAAAAAATGCAAAAGCATAAAACATTTTAATTCAAAAATATATGTAGCCTCCCAGACGACTATAAAATGTGCAACGGCTTTAACATTTGTTCAAAACAAATGAGAATGAATACGAAAAGTATTAATATTTGACAAGTTCAGCTATTGCATTACTGATACGTACAAGTTTCCCAAAAGAGCATTGTAATATGGTTTCGGCAGCTGTAACTTGGCCCGCTAACACAAATACCTTATTTAACAACTTGAAATGGAATGTCAAGTACTAATAAACCGGCATATTAATATTGTACAAAGCTTGCGGAGACAATTGTCATAGACGATGAATAATTTTAGGGGGGCCAACTCTTTGTACTTTGTTAACTAAGTAGATGTAAATTACGCTGCAAGTAGTTTATAGCCTTTTCGTTTCAGAGTTGATATCAATATTTTCTAACGAATGCCCGACTATTTATACTGAGAATATATCTCTCTTGTTTCTACGGGGTGTCTCTAAAATATCTGTACAAAACGCTGGCGCAAATTATTGACGCTAAAATATAAGAATCTGGCCCCTAAATAATGACTTGACTTGCGCTAAATTTGGTACTTTCAAGGTTTAAAGGATGAAAAATTAATGTGCATAGCAGAGAGCACTTTGCCTACATCTAAAGCTTCATAACTTGTTTGTGCCTCGGTATATTAAATTTCTAATAAAAAATTTTCATTCCATGACCTCCACAAAAGTTTTATATTTAGGTGTCACTTCGAGCACTCTTTTCTGAGATAATCAAATTTAAATGTTTTATTGCGTACTGCGACTCGTCGTGGTTCCCCCTTAACACTTTATTCAGGCATAGGACTAATCCAAGAAATCTGGAGTGTATTTGAGCCAACAACAATAAAAATTTACGCTGGCGCAAATTATTGACGCTAAAATATAAGAATCTGGCCCCTAAATAATGACTTGACTTACGCTAAATTTGGTACTTTCAAGGTTTAAAGGATGAAAAATTAATGTGCATAGCAGAGAGCACTTTGCCTACATCTAAAGCTTCATAACTTGTTTGTGCCTCGGTATATTAAATTTCTAATAAAAAATTTTCATTCCATGACCTCCACAAAAGTTTTATATTTAGGTGTCACTTCGAGCACTCTTTTCTGAGATAATCAAATTTAAATGTTTTATTGCGTACTGCGACTCGTCGTGGTTCCCCCTTAACACTTTATTCAGGCATAGGACTAATCCAAGAAATCTGGAGTGTATTTGAGCCAACAACAATAAAAATTTACGTAGCAATGAGCTAACAATGACAACAGCGTAAGAATGAACTGACAAAGAACAATAAAGATAACACACAAAATCAATAAAAACCAAAATGTAATTTTTTAATTATAATGTAAGTAAATGTTCTAAATGACCTGCATTTTCATGTGCACAAAGACTAATTCTATAGAGAAAGTTGAACTGCATCATTTCCATTATTTCTACATCTAAGTATAAAGTGTTGATTGTATACCCACAATTCTTCTTTGATATTTACAGGTCTGCCATATGTTTAAGATGTTCCGTTTAAAAAAACCATAGGCGCTAAATCCCAATTTGCAAGAACATCATTTCCTCTATCGATCCATTCTTAAAATTCTCGTTTAGATGATTTCTAACATTAAATGTGAAGTGTGAAGTGCACCATCGTGTATAAGCCACATATTTTGTCTAGCAGTTCAATAAATTATGCAAATATCCAAGGTGTTCTAGATAATTCAATCCATTTAAACGAGGTGGCAAGATGACAGGAGCAACAATAAATTTGTAAATGATTTTCACCCATATGTTAATTTTAGATTCATGTTGATAATGCACAACCACTATTGCATGCGGGATCTCGTCATCATAAACATTTTTTAGTATGTACATTTGTCATGCCACTTTTAGTAAAGCCACACTTAACGGTAAATATTTTCTTTTGAAAATCATGTATCTCAATCCGAGATCGAGGGGTAAAAGCTCTGTACGTGGAATAGATGCAACAGCTGGTGTCTTAAAGTCCTATTTACTGCACCTTTAGAAACTATATGTTCTATACGTAAGTGTCTGCTGCTCAGACTCGGTTATTCTTCAACTAGTTCTAAAATTTCTTCCTCAACCTCCCATCGTAAGATTCCGTCCATATTCAATCGTTGCAGGAGCAAAACTACCAGTTTCTCGAATACCCCTTTAAACAACAGCAAATCTTGGGTGGTTTGGTACGCGTTTATTTGGAAAACTGTGTGAGGTAAACAGAAAAATGACAGAAATCATACACATTTTTCACTCTTTATAATAAAATCATACATACTCGACTAAACAGTCCAGTCCCTTTGTTAGATGTATTACGCCATCCGCTAGGATTACTTCTAAATATGGCACGTATCGTGGACGGCCATAAAAGTTATTTAATTACTGCTCCTGGAGAATAAATGTAGATTTCTTATAATCAGAACCACTTAAAATCTCTTGTTCTCTGCAGGTATCTAACAATGCCTCAAGTATTAGCATTACTAATCTAGGAACATTTGTGCCGATTCAAACAGACAAAAACCAAACCATGCAAAAATAATTATAAAAACTGAAATTCCTCTTGCTACTGTAATGTTTACTTTATGATTAGATGCTTATAACTAATAAATAAAAATAAATTATTCAACGATCAGGAAAACTATAATGGGTTATGTCAGGCGCGGATCCAAAGGGACCCGATTTTGCCTCTTATACTATAGTCTATTCAAGAACTAGAGAGAGTAATAAATCATTCTTTACCCTTTTTTTCTTCGCAAACTACCTATGTTCTTTCGTCCGATGTATTTGGCAAAATCAGTTAGACACATACATTTTTTATAGGAATGAGTTCGAAATTTTATAATCAAAAATACCGGTCTAATAATAATGGACTATTTGCGTTGGATAACAATGAATATTTGGAAATGTGAAGTGTTAAAAAGGATTTTAGTCCTTGTCATAGGCGTCGGAAGGAGGTTTATTTTATCACTATGTATTTATGGCATAGAATATTATTTCGGTAATGAACTTAAAATAAAAAGTTTTTATAATACTATTTTATTTCTTACGATTTCTTAAAATTTCATATACATTATAAAATATAGATAATATTGCCATATTTACCACAAACCACGACTGTATTTTTATTATTTTTAATTTTGGCATAGAAACAATTTTAGGTACATTCAGACTAAAACGTAGCCTTATTCTCTCAAAGTTAAAATTTAAATACTTACAAAATACCCACTGTCAAAAATACAGAAACTTAAACATATCCAAAAAAATAAATTCGTCCATATAATATTAAAAAATTTTTAAGGTTATCGGTCATTTTATTATTAATTAAAAATATTTTTAGGACATTTGACGTTTCAGTTTATTTATTTTTTAAACCATCTGCAGAATTACAACTAAACATTAAAAAAGGATTCAAATGTAATTAATTTTTAAATTTTACAGTTAAAATTAGACTTACTTATTTTTATTTCTATTGCACTGACATCTTAATTTAATTTACTTTATTATATGGAAATCGGATAGCCCCAAAAAAATAAAACAAACAGGTTCTACATTCTACAAGCTTAAGAAAAAGACACAAATTCAATAATAAAATAATAAAAAAATTGGGGCTAATTGGAATTAGATATATATAAAATTAAAGAGGGGGACACACTAAAATAAAAATATATATATAAAATATATAAACAACATTAAATAATAAAATACAACAAAAACAAAAATTTAAATAATAAATTATGTTTACACTGGTATATATTACGTATTTAATTCGTCCTCAAAGTCAGTGAAGCTATCTTTGCTCAAATTAATTATAATTGGTTCCTCTATCTCACCGATCATGAGATCGAGTTTTCATATTTTATTTTATTCTTTTATTATATTGATTTTTCCCAATTTTGCGCTGTAACTTTATTCAAAAAAATCTTTCAAAAATTAAGTTCTCCGAGCAATTTCCAGAGCTCAGTTCTTTTAATTTCAGGTACATCCCGACCTTCATTGATTTTAGTTAGAATTTTGTCGACGGTTGGGATCTGCTTCTCATAATAAAATGTATATACAACTCCTTTTATTGCAGTTTTCATCTCTTCTTCCAACGAGGTTTTTCTTCTGCCTGTGATCGAATGTGGCTTGGGAGTACAAACAATTCCAGTGGTTTTTTTCTCCTTCAGTATTCGGTACACAGTAGATTTTCCAATTCCTGTCATGATGGAACACATCTCAATAGAGCTTTTAACATCACTATCTAGATATTGATATCTTAAGGCATCATAAACATTCACCGAAATAAGTTTTTCGTTGAGGAAAAAATGCCCTGGTTTAATGATTTTGGAATAAATATAGAGGTGGTGAGTATCTTACTAATCTCAAATAATATATAAAAGCAAGCGCAAACAAAATAAATGACTAAGGACACATTGTAAGGTGTACTTTGCTCACTGATAGAAATTAAATTGAACTATCAGAAATTTTATTTTTGCAGTAAATTTATAAAAGCTTATAATATTCAAATATAATTATATAATAGATTTACGGAAGTACTCACTTACCTGCCGCACTGGACTAGGTACGTTGGAGGTTTCGGTAACAGTTTTATTACTCTCTCTAGTTCTTGAATAGAGTATAGGAATGTGTATGCTTGAGATCGCCCCCCCTCCCAAGAATTCTGAGTTCAGGAAAATAGAACCGATTCTGGCTTTTATATTGGGAATATTCTTCCCTTAAAAGCAATAAAAGCATTATACTTTCCCAATGGGCGCAATATTTAAAAATATCTATTTAACCAAAAATTATTTATGTTAAAAAGTGTCAAAAACTGCAAGTTTTAACTCAAGAACTATGCGTCGGACGAAAAAATGACAAGAAACACTTTTTGCGAGGAATACAAAAAACAATTTTTTTAGGTATTAACAATTATTTTGTTTATAATAAATTACCTGACGATTTTTTGGGAATCCGTCCTCAATATTCGTAATCAGAGAATCAAAATATATATAAAAAAAAACTTTGGTGTTGCCATGTCTTTTCATCGGTTACGAAAAGCCCTGGGCTCTCAGGCTAGAAAAATTTACCACCGCCAGATTTTGTCCGTCAAAAAATGATATTTATAACCTCTTTCTGTATGAAGGATTCTTGAAACTCTCATATCTGTAGCCACATGTTTTGCACTTAATTTCGGGTTTCTGCAATACAGACCAGAATCCTCTCTTCCTACTCTGCAAAAATAGTTGTCGGGTGACCTAATATATTTGTTGTCGGGCGAAAAGAAGCAATTTTCCCCATTCTATAATAAAGATTTATAAGTAGGTTAGAATGTAGCTGCGTATACGTATATAAACAAACCATGTCTCGCATCTCCATATATGAAAATAAATTATGCCTGGGCGTTCGAATCTTAACTTGTTAGAAATTAAAAAAAAAACAACAATTAAGTTTAATAGAAGGAAAGGGAGTTCATGATATTTAAAGATTAATTTAATAACAACCAAAGACGATATAAAAAGTTTAATAAGCAGTTTTTGTTTTTTAAATGCAAAATTTTTTTTAATATTGTAGTCTAAGTAAAAGGTACAATTTGCTAATTACATCTACTATACCAAAAAACAATTTACACACAATAATAGCACTGTTCTGCATGAAAATCTTTTCCGCCAAACTAAGGTATTATTTCGATAATATCTAACTATATAACCCTTACACTGATGTAAAAATTGTCATATAATGCAGCAAAATCTAGAGAACATCAACAATATGTTTTGATTAATTGCAAAGCAGATATAAGGATGTTAGTTGTTATAGCATACCAAGGTGCAACGTCAACAAATCTACGTTTCCTCTAAGTTCAGGAAAATTGTGCACAATCTAGCAACACCGCATGGGAAAGAGGCGTCTGGAGTTGACCCCCATCTACGAAGTCTCAACTCCCTAGGGCTTAAAATAACACAGATACTCATTAAACACCTTGTAATTCCAAATTTCACCACACCCCATAGTCGTGGAAGGGTCAGTTACTTATCGAAGAGCCCCTGTATACAGAAATTATGTCGTCGCTTCTGGTACTGTTAATACCCTATGCTTCTAGAAAAGACCAGATGTACGAAACGGGTATATAAGCAGCCGGCCGCTCGTCGGAGGATCAGTATTGGATATTCGAGCGAAGTGCAAAGAACTAGCGAATGGTGATAACGTGGAAACAAACCGAACAGTGGGTGAAGTGACGCTGAATGTGCAACGAAAGACTTTGATCCCACTTGTAAGAAAAGACTACGAGTTGTATTCTGGGTACAAAGTTGGCGATCGAGGCAAAACTTGGGCTATCAAAATTTGCATATACGTTTTTAATAACCATATTTTGTATTTCTATATAAAAAAAGGTTATTTAATATATATATATATATATATATATATATATATATATATATATATATATATATATATATATATATTTAAATTAAGATTTTCATAATTTCGAACTAAAAATATAATGTAAATTTATAATTTATTTGTTACTTCAAGTTTAACTTGCCCGCCTCTAATCTTTAGTTGCGAGTCCATCCACGTCGGCGCCAAACTGGTGACAAATATTCAAGCAATGTTTTCTCTGTGGTTACTCTAGAGGGTACGATTTGTAGAGAAAATATCTTATTTAGAACAACTTTTTTTGAAAATCATGATTCTTGGGTTTAGACCGTGTAATATTGGGATTATCGTCCGACGTTTCGCCTACGATTGCAC
Organism: Diaprepes abbreviatus; assembly: GCA_034092305.1. Lineage (NCBI taxonomy): Eukaryota > Metazoa > Arthropoda > Insecta > Coleoptera > Curculionidae > Diaprepes > Diaprepes abbreviatus. Next base: position 3,147,318 of record JASJET010000104.1, read on the forward strand.
TAGGCATCTTCAGGGATCTTTATTTCACGAGATTGCAACTATCGAAGAGCAACAGCCCGGTATTTATAACCGACTGATGCTCATTTCACGTGATTGCAACACTGAATGACTATCGAAGAGCAACAGCCCGGTATTTATAACCGACTGATGCTCAGCTAATAGTGATCCAGCGTTACAATCGATTTCCACATGTGATGTAGACTGTAATCTGTATCTCCATTAATATTATTTGGATATTTACAAATTTCGATTGGTTCTCTAATTTTACGTTTAAAGAAACCAGACACTGATGCTAGCACCTTAGTTTTTTTTTACATTAAAAGTGTGACCTGAGCAATGCTTGTGTTCAGGTATTGCAGATTGTACAATTCGTTTTTTTTTATACATCTTTCATGTTCCTGAAGCCTAATGGATATACATACACTTTACCATAAGAGCAGGGTATCTTATAAACTCCGAATGTTTGATATTCGGAGCAATCTGGCAATGTTTTCGGTGGTTCCGTGTATGTATGATAAGACAACACTGTCTATAGGAGGTACATTTATAACGTTTTGTTGAAGAGTTGGGTTTTTTAATTTATTAATAGAACGTTTTATGTCTTTAACATAATATCCGTTGCCTCTTAGAGCATTAGTTTTTCTGTTTCTGATTTCAGTGGTTGTCCGTCATTTATTTAAAGGGTTCTATGTACCAAAGAGTTTATGACAAATTGTTTTTGAGAAAGATGGTGGTGTGACGTTTTATTGCGATATCGATTTGTATGTGTTGGTTTTCTGTACACAGAATGCCATTATCTTTCTTTTGTATTAGTACATCAAGAAAGGGCACCCCTTGATTCAGTTTCCATAGTGAATTTTATGCCAGAATGTTGTTGGTTTAGATGATCAAGGAAATCATGGAGGTTATCTACGCCAGGCGGCCACACTACGAACGTATCATCTACATAACTGTACCAAAATTTAGGTTTTATAGACAAGGCGTTCTCTTCGAAAGCTTCGGTGAAGATGTTAGCTATCATCTGTGATAGCGGAGACTCCATGGCCGCTCCCGAAGTCTACTCGTAGAAAGTTCCTTGAAAAGTAAAATAAGTGGAAATCAGACATGCATTAATTAATACTAGTGGAGTTCATGTTGTTATTTCGTAATACGTCCGATATAAGACGTTCTATTAATAAATTTAAAAACCCAACTCCTCAACAAAATGTTATAAACATATCTCCTATTGACAGTGTTCCCTTACTTGACATATACAGAACCACCGACAAGATTACCAGATTGCTTAAAAAATCAAACATTCGGATAATTTTCAACATATGTAAGAAAGTTGGACAATGTTTGAATTCACCAATGGACGCCATACCATTTCAAACAGAAAGCGTTTACAAGATACCTTGCTCTTGTGGTAAAGTGTATGTAGGTGAAACAGAATGATGTATATCCACTAGTGTTAAAGAACATGAAATATGTACAAAAAAGGAACGAATTGTACAATCTGCAATAGCTGAATACCAGCATTGCTCAGGTCACACTTTTAATGTAAAAAAGACTAAGATTCTAGCATTAGTATCAGGTTTCTTTAAACGTAAAATTAGAGAATCGGTTGAAATTTGTAAATATTCAAATAAAATTAATAGGTACAGGTTGTAGGCTACATCGCACATGAAAATCGATTGTAACGCTGGATCATGGTTTACTTCTCGAAACTTGACCAAAGCTGTGAAAGCTTTCGTTCTTTATAAACAATTAAACTAGAAATCTTATTTTTATTTTGGGAACATAGCTATAGGCAATTATCTAGGCAGCAAAAGCTGGAACAACAGTGAAAACATACTCTGAAATGTTTATTGCATTCTTATACAATAATATATTTGAGAAAGTTATAATATTCGGCTCACCTACGTAAACTGATTGATGGAACCTATCTAGGCAGAAAATGTAAACGACCCCAAAAGCATTTCAGGAGTCAAAATCACCCTCTATTTATTGGCCCGCTTCAAATGAGAGCATATATTACGATTGGCTGAGAAATGTTTCCTTCAGATTTTGAATTTGCATTTTCTGTCTTACTCCATTGAGTTTTATAATAAATACGTGTTTAGTGCTAAAATATCGTTTTAGCCTAAGGTATTTTCTATTTTCTTGCTCATTACATTATTACAAGAGTATAACCCAAATAACAAGTACGTTGCCTGTGCAAAAATCGATTCAATAAGTCGCTATAATTTTTTCTACTGATACTGCCATGATTGAGTTACAATGACAATTATTATTAAACCACAGGCGTGTTATTTGTTACGACTTGTTGAATAATATTAACATAATTATATTACTATCATTTATTTTAAAAATAACATCCTCAATAGTTTCAGAATTTTGGGAAACAAATATTAGAAAATAAAACTCAATGTTCACAAGGACTTATTGAGCTAATTTTCTTTGAACCATTAATTTTTTATTTACTACATTTTATCCGTCGCGACTTGTCCCTCGGGAGTAGTCGGGAAAATTTTTGGAGGCTAATACATTACGCCGCAATAATTAATTTACTTTATTCGCTATTATTCTTCTTCTATTTAAGGTATCAATGTGAAATAAATTTTATTCCATTTCTGGTAATTTTCGTTAAACAATAATGAAGTTTGAACAAAATCTTAGTCTTAGCGTTATCTGGCAAAGTAGTAAAACCATATTTTAACACCGTCCAGAGTTATAAGAAAAAATTTCGAAAAATGCAGAATTAATTTTATTCTATAATCATATGCAGAATATATGAAGTCAAAAATCATGTTCGTGTCATAATTTTTCAGCACGAAAATTACTTTTTAATGAACAATCTTAAAATCGAGTTCCTGTCCTTTTTTTTTCCTTTTAAAATGCAAAATATTTGAAAACAAAATCAAAGCAATATTTCTACTTGAAGAAAAGATATTGATATTTATTAATCAAATGATAGAGAGAGCGAGAGAGCGCGAGAGCGCGCGCGCGCGCGCGCGCGAGAGAGAGAGAGAGAGAGAGAGAGAATTCAATTTTTTGGCCAAGATGAAATTTTGACCTTATTGTAAACAACATCCGTATGTCAAAACGTTCTGAATATGCGTACCATCCAAAATCTCAAACTTGACAACGGATATGTACATATGACACCTAGCAATGCTAGTGTTGCCAGTTTACAAAATTCCAACGGCTATCCTCATGTTTTAGTTTTAATGTGCTAGTATTACAAGAACAATAACAATTAGCATTTCTCCACACCTCCATAACTTTAAATAATGGAAAATATAATGTTACAGTATTATTTAAAAAAAAAATTTTGCTTTTGTATACAAAAAGCAATAAATTATTTTAATTATATATTTAATCGAAACATTATTAGCTCTACCATAAATAATCCCAGTTAATGGCTGAAAAGTGTCAAATCCCGAATTGGAATATGTTAAAATGTTAATTGAAAAGTATAAACTAATTGGATTCATTTTATTTTTTAGTTTATTTAAATTAACTAATAAAACTGTTACTTTATAATTAAAATAGTATTTTACAATTTTTTAATCAGTATTTTACTAACTGAGTTTAAATCATGTTTTCCTTGTTTTTAAATATGTTAATAGACTGCAGTTATATTTTTCCCATGATTTTTTACATAAATCAGCTTTCATTACCTTATGGTTATTGGCAAAATTACTTTCAAAAATAAGCATGATATTAAGAATAGCCTCTTGGTCCCTGATCTCATTCGACACTTATTTAAACACAATAGCTGTCGTGAAGGACTATCGTCATCATTAGTGGTTCCACAGCTTCCTGTACCCTCGTACTATGTCTGATAATTCCATTAGTGATTTTATTTCGAAGATTAATTCCTAACAATGATCTTTCCATCTTGCGTTGTACAACTTTGATTCTTTTAATGTCTCTGCACCATAGGTTAGTACGAAAAGAAGGCATTCCTTTTTAAGCACATTGAAAGATCACATAGATAGTAACTTTAATTTTAGTTCTCCAAACGCTGCCTTACTCAAACCCATTCTATGCTTGATTTCATATGTCTTGTTATATCATCTAATACAGATCTCATATCCTAGAGATTGCATACGCTTATTTATTCTGTTCCCGCTATTTTTCCTACAGTTACTTCCAAACCTACACCTGTTGCCGCCTTGAGAAGATTCTGTATCATAAATTATGTATCTGGCATATCTGTTATCAGGGTGATGTCATCAGCGAAGCAAAGGTGGTTTAATTCTCCTCGCCAATATTAATTTCTATGTTATCCCAGTCTATTTTATTTAGCATATTGTGTAAAAAAGTAACAACAAATGATTGAGTAGTCTGTTACTTTGTGATAGTACATTGTAATTAATGAAACAAAATTTACTTTATTAAACTTCACTTTTCATTATTAAATTGGCGTGATTGCGGTTTCGTAACACTATTACTTTCTCAAACGCAATGCTTTAAAAGCAATTGATTCACATTATTTTATATACTATATAACATAATAAAAAACAAAAAAAAATGTGAGAGCTAAAAAAGCCCCATAAAATAATGCGAATTCGTAGTTTTTAAGGCATTGCGTTTGAGAATGTAACAGCGTAACGAAAACACGGCGATGCAAATTTAATAATAAAAGTGATAAGACTAACAAAGTAACAAAATAATTATTATTTATATGGTTATTAGTTCCATATTTTATGCGAAATCTTGCTTGCTCTTATGTAAGAAAGAAATCAACCTTTTTTTTTAAACGCTTTGTTATAAGTCTTGTATACAGTTTGTAAATGTGATTTAGTGGGCTAAACGGTCTAGATATTTTGAGATCTGTAATATTTCTTTTTTGGTTTCAGATGACAATTTCTGCGTTCTCCCATTGCAATGAAATTTTTTCTTTTAAAGCTCTAATATTCTCTAGTCTACCTCTCTTAATAACTTCTATTGCGAGAACGTCTTCGCCTGGTGCTTTATTGTTTCACAGACCTCTTCTTCCCTTATTCCAGGAATATCTTCTGATCCTCAATTTAGCACTTTCTTTAAATTGGTCTTTAATTTTTCATTTGTTGTTGAGTGTAATTTTTTAGAATAATCCTAAATAGTTGTTATTATGTTTTTCTTGTCCATTTTCGTTTTTAGCTTTATGCATGTTTTTCTTTCCCATCATATTTTTACTTCTTAGTACTTGCAAACTTTCGTTTTCTTTTATTAAAGTTTTATTGTGTCCTGTGTTCTTTTCGCTTTTATTTTTTCTCATTTTCATATATATTTCTTTACTGATATTGTTGTATTCTTCCGTAAGTTTGTCTATCGGTTTTCTTCTTTGCTTTATTAAAAATTTTATTCCTAAATTCAGTTTTTGATCTTCATTTTGGCAATTTATTTAGAATTGCTGTATTTATGCTTGTTGTTATCTTTTTACACATTGTGTCTACTTTCGTGTTACCATTTATATTAGGAAACGTATTATTTGTTCCTGGTATTATTGTACATTCGCTGAGGAGTTCAATTTCTGGCATTTCTTTAAAGATCCTGCTGTCTCTATCTTTTCTTGCATTTATTTTCCCTTTTGCTATTACAAAGCGGTAAAGTCTTGGAGTTAAAAAACGAACTATATATAATTGGACCAAGATGAGAGCCTTTCGATACATCTGGAGTATTATAAGTTATATATGAAACAAAGTCATTAATTAACTGCTACATATTGGCATCGATCCGGCAAATACAAAGTGAGAAGTAGAGTAACTTGCTATACACGCCAAATTCATGTAATTTCGTAATAGGAGTCAGAAAATCAGTATACATATATAGGGACATCTCTAAAAGTTCTGTAAAAAATTTGATGATCTAGCCCAATTTATCTTAGTCCAAAAGTTTATTTCTGAAATACAGAGTGCCAAAGTTTTAATTTTTTAAAGCTTTTTTGTAAATATTTATCTTAATAATAGCTTGATTTGTACTAAATCAGGTACTTTGGAGTTTTTTAGGGTGAGAAATCAAGAACTGATTACGGTTTCCATGTTCATTGCAAATGGCGCCACCAGCAGCACTTCGCCTATATCTAAAGTTTTATAACTATTTATACTTGGGTATAGTAAATTTCTAGTTAAATTTTTATTCCTTGATATTTTTTAGCAAAAAAAAATATACCTAGTTGGTGTCACTTCGAGCAGCTGCTTCCGTCAAGCCCGCCTATACACCGTATTCAGGTTTAGGATTGGTCCAAGATATTTGTAGCGTTTTGAAAAGCCAACTGGCCGGCAACAATAAAAATCTACATAGCGACACGCGCACAATGAAAATAATGCAAAAATGAATTGGCAAAGAACAAAAAGTAGTAAGAAAATACTCAAAATTACCTCCATTTTCACATACACAAAAAGAAATTCTATGAAGAAAGTTGAACTGCACTTTCTTCATCATCTTTGCATCTAGAAAAACAAATACTGAATATTTTGTTCGAACCCACAATTCCTCTACGATGTTTACAGATCTACAGTATACCATTTGTTCAAGAGTTTCCCATAAAAGGAAATCCATAAGCATTAAATGCGCGTAGTGGCTAATTTCCAGAAAGATAAGTTCCTTTGCCGATCTGTCAATTTCGAAAATTATCATTTAAATTATTTCTCATATGAAATGTGGGATGCACCGTCGTAAATTAAACACCTATTTTGTCCAGTAGCTAATGAAAGATCATCCAATAAATTTGTGAAATTTATTAGGTGTTCTAAGCAATTAAAACCATTAAAACCAGGTAGTAAGATAACAGGACCAATATTAAATATGTCAATGATCCCTGCCCATACGTTAACTCTAAGTTTATACTGATAATTCAAAAATTTTATGGCATGCATAAACATATTCAATACGTATATTTGTCATACCTCTTTTTGCAAAGATACCAGTAAATAATTTTTTTTATGAAAATTTTGTACTGTCGGATGGTGGAATGGATGTAACAGTTGTTCTCTTAAAGTCCCATTTACTATATCTTTAGAAATTCTAAGTTCCAAATCTAAGTGTCTTGTTCTCAGAACTGAATTTTCTTCTACTCGTTATAAAATTTGTTCCTAAACTTCCGGTACCCTAGTAATAAGATTCCGTCCATAATCAAACGTTCATGAAGCAAAACTACCCGTTTATCGGAACGGAAAATGTTTGGTGGTTTGGTTTCCATCTATTTGGAAATCCTTCTCCTACGTTAGTGCTCTAAATGGAAAGAAAAATATTATTGGTGTGACAAGCGTTTGATACAGTCGATCATATGGTGATTAATGGTGTCAAATCCTTGCCTCAGAAAATCAGGAACGGCACGCCACAGACTCGTTTACCTTCCCAACATTATTTAATTATTTCACCAATAATCTTCCCACTGAAAAATGCTAGATGTTAATTTTGCATTTTATGGGGATGACACAAACGCCTTAATAGTTGGAGATAATCGACCTGACCTTGCTAATTCTGATCTCACGTTAGTAATTGGTGCAAGAAGAAGGGCGTTAAACTGAATGATAATAAAACAACTATTATGTAAATTTTTAATAAAAATACACAAATAATTTTAGTTTATTAACACCAGAAAATACTAGATGCATAGAAAATGTCGATTCCACAAAATTTTATTTAATATCTATATTGGTTCTAAGCTAACTTGGGGTAACCATATTGAAAATATATTTTCAAAACTTAGTTATTGTGCTTTACTTATAAAAAGTATATTTTTATCAGTTCTGAGATCAGTTTATTATGGGCTCTTTCGATCCATAAAATCATTTAGTCTCATTTACTGGGGAAGGTTTGTGGGTGGCGCGGATGCATCCTTGTTGGTCAGAAAAGGGTTATGAGGTATATAGTAGGACATCTAGCAGAGCGCCTTATGACGTTGCTCTCGCTGTATATGTATTCTCTAATTTGGTATGTAAGACAAAGTATTCATGTTTGTAAAAAAGGATAAAACTGTCACTCCTATTAAACCCGTAATAGAAAAATGTTGACACCAACTTTTCCTGAATTAAGTATGGGTCAGAAAAATTCAAGGAACACTGGGCCTTGATTTTATAATCATGCATTACGCGTCTATAAATATTTCAATGAAATTGTTAGTTTTAGTGTTTTTAAGCAAGAAATAAAACATTTAAATTCGATTATCCCAGCAATGGCTGCTCGGAGCAATACCTACTAGGTAAAACTTTTTTGAAAAAAAATATGTCAAGTAATAAGAATTTTAAATTAGACATTTAATATACCGAGGCACAAAAAAGTGCTGCGGGTGGGGCCCTCTGCAATGAACAGTGAAAATATACTCAGATCTTGGTTTTTTTATCCTAAAAAAACTGAAAATACCAAATATAGAACAAATAAAGCGCGCTTATTAAGAGAAATATTTACAAAAAAGTTTTCAAAAAAAAATTATAACGTTGCCTTTTGGAAAGGATGAACTTTTGGACTAAGATAAATTAGTCTAGATTTTCTAATTTAAATTTCAGGAATTTGCGTCAGTATTTTATACAGATCTTGTAGATATAACCTGTATTTTTCACAAATGAAATCACATTTGATAATACTGACTTATTTTCAGGAAAGATATATTATTGATCTTAGTGGTGTTTTTGAACACACAAAAATAATTCTTTTGCAACAATTAATTCAAAAATCTTTCCAGAATCACCTTAAAGTGATACTTGTCTGTAATTTCCCTTCTAGCCTACCGGAAATACAGGACTAGCCTGTGCAATTTTCCATCTTATAGGATAAACACCAAACAGGAGACATTTATCGTAAATTTTCTGCAAGGGTAAACTCAATGAACTGAAACATTCTGTACTTAATTTAGTGGGAATTCAATCAGGCTTAGCAAACTTACGAATACCTAATTTTTGAAAACATTAATTTATTTTTTTATATATGTTTTACAGATACAAAAACTTGAAAAATCCTATTTGGAGCTATATTACTGAGTTCTTGAAAGATCCCCTTTTTACCTGAGTATTCGAAAAATTGTTGATTTAAAATGACATTAGAAAACAAAAACAGAACATGCGTAGGAAACAACTGTCTATATAAAATCTAAATTCTGAGACATGTTGGCAAGATATTAAACCTGCAGACATTTTGTTGATATTTTATAGTCTTGCTGATTTGTTTTCAAAATCCATTAATTTTTGACGCCTCGCCTATAGTGGAATGTAGAAATTTTATTATTGTACCTTGCATGGAACAGCTTTGCAAACTTTGATATTTTTAGATTTATTCAATTTTAAATAGTGGAAAAAAGTTATTACACTTGAAAAGAATTAAATGAATGAATTAAGTGGTGATGCTTGGGTCTCAACAAACAAAAGGACCTTTCTATCAAGAGCAAAACCACTGAAAAAATTCATATTGTGTAGTCGTTGTTCGTGGAGGCGGCACTAGGATACTTTTTGGTATTGGTATGTTCCAAGTTAAACTATTTAAGAATGTCCTACGAGATGAGAACGCTATCTAATAAAATGTATTGGTGTTAATGATTTTAATGATTTGGGATTATTCATTATTTTTCTCATACCATTGATACAGGGCTACAGCTAGCAATTTTTGTAAGCTAAGCCTAACATTTAGTCATTTACGGACAGTAAATTCTTGTACCATTTTAATATTTTAGAGACCGCATAAAAGGATTGTTAGGGATAGCCAATCACTTGTAAAGATCAAATGTCGTCTTCACGATACAACTGGCATTTCTCAAGGGTATTAATGTAACCCTTTCCTGTTTGTTTCGTTTTCAAATGAAGTAATTGACGTTTAAGACTTCTGATTGACAGGAAATCCTATAAATTGTGGAATAATTAAACAGGTTATGTATGCGAAATAAATTATAACGGTGTGAATACTCCTTGCAGGAGAGTATGGAGTCAACGTTTATTATAGATGTCTAGATTAATAAAAAAGTAAGTGCGTAGATGCGGTTTATGCATGATATTGCTCCACCACATTTTAACATCTTAGTGCATTGAGCTGTTGGTTACTAAAATCTCCTGACCTAAATTCGTTCGACTTTTTAGAGTTATCTTAAAAACTTTTTTATTCAACAGCAGTAAACACCTGGGAAGAGTTGATTAAAATGACAATCCATTACTATAATCTTATTTGAAATGATCCTAGAATGTTATTTCGAGTACAGCGCAGGATAAGGAAATGTATTGAAGTATAAGGAGCCCATTTTGAACATCTGTTTCATTAAGTACAAAATAGATGTACTTAATGTTTTAAACAATTCTGAGAGAATTTAGTGATATCTAAAATAAATTTTTATTTTTCGTTAAGGTTTTAATTACGCTTCATCTCTTTTTGTTTCTCTTAAGTTGCGATCAGCTGTTTCAAATGTTCTTCGATCCGATAAATTTCTATTTATGGACATAAATTCTTCTTATCTGTCAAGAGTTGCATTGTGCTTATCCACAGGAGCGGCGTAACACTTAAATTTGATATCAGCGGATAAATTTTGCGAGGGCCTCTGGTGGTGTAAGAGGACGGACTTCATATGGAGAAAAAACATTTTTGGAACTTCACTTTAACTAACATTATTAGGTAATAATTAACAGAAAAGAATTAAAGAAACAGAAATCTCCTTCTTCTAGCCTTACCGAACTTCTTAATATCATTACTGAAATCTAGCTTAGATGATGTATCTTCTTCAACAGATAAAACTGCCAAAGCTTAAAATCTTTATTGGTCCAATCTACTTTTTAAGTAATTTTTTATTAATTTTAATTTTGAGAAGCTTCTGTCAGCGGAGGCGTTAATTACTGAACAAAATTCGAATAACAATATTAATATTTGAGTAGGTTCCTTTGAAGTTATTTTCTGTTATATACTGGAACAGCTGTCTCATATCTTTTTTAAATCGGGCTAATTTGGTATCTTAGTTTGTAATTCTTCATAAAATTCGTAAGGTTCGCTGCTCTTGCCCATTCACAAATCTTGACAGTTTTTTAATATATGTTCTTTTGGAATACTTTTTAAGTTGCCTCGATCACAGAGAAAACCAAATTTTCAAAATGATGATTTAATGATATAAAAATTGCTCAATAATAGTGTTAAAAAATCCATTTTGTAGCCAAGGAAGAAGAGAATTAGTTGATATTGGTAAGCAGCTCGATTAACAAATTATAAACTTACGTTCTTATTTCCACAGGTTAGCCGACTCTTCCACACTACATCGAGCAATATGCGAGGAAGACGATTTAACGCAACTACACCTGAAAGAACGGGATATTGCTTCTCACCACCGAAAAGACTACGAGAGGTTACAAGTCTGGCACCAGAAACCACTTCATGGACGGCATCCAAATAAGATTATCCAGGACAATGTCGACAACTCAGCGTCGAACACTGGTTGATTTCAGGACAGATATTTCCGGAAACGGAGGGTTTTTGTTAACTATCCAAGACTAGGTTATTTCGACGAAGAACTATCGGGAGTTCATCATCAGAGATCCCTCAATAGAAAACGACCAATGTAGATATGGCTTTCAAACATCAGACACAATCCAGTACATAACTGGAGGATGCCAAGCGTATGACGCAACGAAGTATAAGGGAAGACATGACTCAACCGCTAGGATACTCCACCAAGAGTTAGCTGATAGTTAAAACTATTCCAGGTAGGAAAAGTGCCATACTACAAATACAATCCGGAGCCTATTCTTGAGAACAACTAGTTCAAGTTATATTGGGACCGAACAGATCAAACAGTTGCTCATAATAGGCCAGACAATATACTAATAGATAAAATTTCTAGGCTAACTACACTGACTGACATTGCTATACTTAATAACAACAACCTAAGAACAAAATACAATGAGAAGATCGCCAAATATAGAGATCTGGAGATGCAAATCCGCAGACAGTGGACAATGAACAGTGTCCACACGATTCCCATAATACAAGCAACAATTGGAGTGATACCAAAGAACCTCCTGCAAAACATCAAGGGACGGGGCCTTAGTGAGCATCTGTATAAACCGATTCAGAAAACAGTTCTCCTTGCAATCGCGCGGATCGTCCGAAAGTTTGTAGAAAGTACAGAAGACCACGTCACCTAGGACCTGATAACATGGAAAGGTTCCCCCCGGAGCTTCATACTTTTGGCGTCTTTGTATACCTGGTATGAGTCAATAATTCCTGGAAAGAGTGCGAAGCGGTTTGGCTTGTAAATCTGATAATAATTATAACTTACGTTCATATTTTTACAGGTTGGCACACACTTGTATCTTATACCGGTCAATATGCGAGACAGACGAATCAACACCGCTACGGTTGAGAAACCATGGACCGAGTCTTCATCACCAACCAGACAAAGATAAGCTTCAAGCCCGGCTGCAGAAGTTTCTTCACGGACGACACCCAAATGAGGTCAACCGGAAAAATGTCGACAAATTATCGTCAAACTATTGGCTGACATCGGGGCAAAAATTTCCTGAAACTGAAGGCTCCCTACTGACTATCCCAGATCAAGTCATCCCAACGAGAAACTATCTAAAATACATAATGCATATATGACATCAGAGGCAATCCAGTACATAACAGGTAAATATGAAGCATTTGCTACATCGGAGTATAAGGAGAGACACGATTCAGCCGCCAAGATTATCTATCACGAGCTGACAGAGAAATTTAAACTGCTGTAGGTAGAAAATATGCCATAATAAGAGTACAGCCCGAAATCTTTGCTGAGGAATAACGAGTTCAAGCTGTACGGGGATCCGACTCTGCTTAAAAATCATACAGTTGCCATACCAGGCCAGACCTCATTTTAAGAAATAAAACATCCAACACTAGTAGAAGTCGCCAATTCTAACAACAACAAATTTAGATAGAAACATAATGAGAAAACCATCAAATACAGAAATCTAAGAGTACAAATACGCGGACAGTGGAGAATAACGATGATTGTCATAATTTCATCAAAAACCGGCATAGCGCCGAAGAGGACCGTAATATCGTCTAAGGTCCAACAACATGAAAAGGGCCCCCACAACGCACCATCCTTATGATATCTGAGGATATCCGGGATAAGAGAATGGTATTCTGAAGGGAGGGCCAGAGCCATTTAGCTAAATTTATGGGAAGTTAAAGCAATTTTTTTCTCTCAAAGAAACAATTCAAAAATCTCTAAATTTGTCTAAAAGTCTCGAATTAATCTAATTTGTGCTGACTTCAAAGAAATTTTGCATAAGAAATTAGTTACTCCTTAATTTATTTTTTCATTCTAATTTTACCGATGATTACGTATGCATTAGATTAAAATTCTCTCGCATATACAATTAACTCAAATTGAAGATGTTCCACTTGTCTTAACCATTGATTTAAATATAAGAATCCTATTCAAATGAAAACATTATTCAAGCAAGCTATATTATCGCTTACGTAGGCTTCCAAATTACACTAAATCAACAATGATGCCGGCCTTCGGAAACATTGTTAAGTTGGGATCTGTTTGCTTAAAAGGTTGAATTAATTTCATGCAGATTTACTGTATGGGCATTAAATTGTCGTTTAGGGTCCTTTACCTAAGTTAAACCAATGTTTTTTTAAAAATTAAGATACGGTTTATTAATAATGTTACAATTTTAAATTTAATTATTTCTACTATTTTAATAATACAAATTGTCACTTTGTCACTAAATGCCATGCAAACAAATCACTTGCTACTATCTCCGTGGACCTAGGTGGAATTATTATAAACATTTTCAAGGTTTGAATGTGATTTCTGCGCCTGTAGTCAGCATACCAAAAACCTCAGTACGTGTTTGTCTGGTGGTAAACTGGTCAAACTTTTTGAACTTTGACGGATCTTAAGACACAAGGGTATCCTACGCAATGAAAAAACAGACAAAAGTTGAAGAAAAGGATCTGCTGTCACATTTATAGGATCAGATCTAGTAATTGTTATTACTAAGACTGCTATTCACGAGTAGATATGCTGGTAGAAAAACCATCAACATAAGATGGACGAGAACCACATCGCAGGCCATAAGCACAGTAAACTATTACTGAGGAAACCATAGCAAAAGCCTACGTTTAAGTAGTCAACAGAGTAAGCTGATCACAGAACTAATAACAAGCCACTGCTGCTTAAGGAAACATCTATACACAATGGACATCTCCAATGATGAGCCAACATGTAAACTATATGACGAAGAGGACCGAACAGCCATACACACCTTCACGAATTCATAAATCCTGAAGGCTTATATCCAGACGACAAACTAGTAAATAGGCTGCTAAACTTAATTAAGACAACCAATTTGTTCACAGAGTGAAACAAGCGACAAGATAAGTCACTAAGCTGCAGTGTCAGGACTTATCTACTCTAACTTGACTTAACATTCAACCTCCTAATCAATATCTGCTCTTTGAGGAATATATGCGGGATTTCTGAATCTACAGAAAGGCATCCACGACCAGAATATGTGAAAAGCATGAAAAAATAATTTCTCACGTTATTTTTGAGTATAAGATCACGAGCCTGAAGTATTGGATAAGACTAAAATTATTCAGTGAAGATTGTAGCATGATAAAATAGTGTCTATGTGATGTGATCAACAAAAACAAGCGAGCGAGTTTAAAAAAATTTAGTTGTGTGAGACCCTCTCCATGTCGCCGGGCCCTAGGTGAGGTTATGTTCTGAATTTTCCATAAAATTCCAAAATGTTTGAGCGGTCGCAACTAGTACTGTCTTCTGCATAATTTAATGCAGCATTACACATTTAAATATTTTAGCTATTAAAATAAAATCTAGTACGTCATGAGCAACGCCCAGCTCGATTCCAGTGCAGGTTGAACTCGTTACCTTCCAGTATAGATTCACGGCTGTATTTATTGTATATCACTTTTTCGTGGTATCTTGGTAACACGGTCCGTTCAGTAGCACTATTAGAATAATGTTTGTGTTCCTTTGTCGAGAATGTTGTCACTTTCCTTTGTAGACTATTAGTGTACATCATGTTCCATTTCATAGTTTCAAAAGAATAGCTGAGAGTAAGGCAAAGATAAGTATGTCTTAAATAAATTTTTACTCGAAGTTAGTTCGTAATACTTACTTTACTCGTCTTACGAACTCGTTTGTTAGCTCTTCAAAGTTCATTGGACAATTATTATTGCCCATTTTATTCCCTGGCACTTTTATGTTTGTTCTGTCTCAATTCTGTAATAGTTTGACCATTCTGCATCTCAAGTGCTTATGGTTTATATTTATTTTGGTTACGTTTAAGGTGAGGTATTTACCAAGGTCGAATAACATTCTTGTATTCACAGAAAACTTGTTCACAATTTTTAGCGTTTGTTCCAGATGGTACCCACATATATTTTTAGTTGTTATTTCTAATACTAAAGCCGTATTTGGTAGAGTTCAAACTGCGTGAACGTGGATTCGTTGCAAGGTAGAACCACAATGGGCTTAGTGAATCGTCTTCAAATATTTCCCTCCGTATTGGGACTGAATTAGTTTCGATGATATCGTTGGATGACATTTGCAATTGGATCTTAGTTCTCCACACATTACATTATATTATATTATCGATTTAAAGCCAAATGGTTTCGCACTCCCTCCAAGGAATATTGAATCCTACCAGTTATACAAAGATACCAAAAGAATGAAGCTCTGAGCAACTGTTTGATCAGTTAGAATCGTTCGGTCCTAGTATAACTTGAACTCGTTATTCTCAAGAATACGCGCTGGGTTGTACTTGTAATAAGTCATTTTTCCTACCTGCAATAAATTTTACTTATCTCCTAATTCGGGGTGGGGTATCTTAGTGGCTGAGTCATGTCTCTCCTTATACTTCGTTGCGTCATATGCTTGGCATCCTCCAGTTATGTGCTGGATTGTCTCTGACGTTCGACAGCCATATCTGCATTGGTCATTTTCTATTGAGGGATTTCTAATGATGAACTTCCGATAGTTCTTCGTCGGAATAACCTGATCTTGAATAGCTAACACGAAGCCCTCCGTTTCCGGAAACATCTGTCTCGAAACCATCCAGTCATTCGACGCTGAGTTGTCGACATTGTCCTGATTGTCCTCATTAGGATGCCGTCTATGAAGTGGCTTCCGCAGCCAGGCTTGTGACTTCTCTCGTTCTGTTTGGTGATGAAAACCAATATCTTGTTCTCTCAGCTGTAGCGGCGTTGAATTGTCTTCCTCACATATTGCTCGATGTAGAGCGGAAGGGCCCGCTAACCTGTGGGAATAAAAACGTAAGTTTATTATTTGTTGGTCGAACTGCTTACCAATATCCACCAATCCTCTTCCTCCTTGATGTCTTGGAAATACTGTACGTTCAATAGCACTTCGAGGGTGGTGTTTTTGTGCTTTTGTTAAGAGTGTTCTTATTTTTCTTTGCAAATTTTGGATGTCCGACCTGCTCCATTTTACAATTCCAAAAGAGTAGCTAAGTGTAGAGTATGCGTACGTGTTGAGCGCCTTAAACAAATTTCTACTATTTAAACTAGTTCATAATACCCGCCTTACCCCCCTGTCAAATTCGGTAGTCAGTTCAGCCTTCATACTGCGATGCTCAGTTCTTTTAGCCTGTTTCATACCTAAGTATTTGTATGTTTACTGTACTTCCATTGCAGCTATTGTTCCACCGGTTTGCATCTCAAATGCTCCTGGTTGTGTCTTTCCTTTAACGATGTTCAAAATAGAGCACTTGTCAAGTCCAAACTGCATTCTGATATCCCCGGAGAACTCCTCTACAATTTATTATTATTATGTTATTTATAGCTCATCTAAAATTTATGAAATATCATTTTTACCTGTTCATAAAAAAACTCACTTCTAAAACTGTCAAGATAAATATCCCGTTTTCTTCTTATAAATAAATCATGCCAAATTTGTTACTGATTTATTCTAACCCTGTAAATCAAAATTTCTCTGCGGCTATGATTTAACTGCGCTCCTATCCGGATTAACCTAAACAAATCAGGAATGCCTGGATAAACTATTGCACCCCTTCTTGTCTTAAGCACCGAATTTAAAATAGGGGTCCTGGTCAAAGGAAAACCTCATTCAGGCAAGCTATATTACTGCTTACTTTGCCTTACAAATTACGCTGACCGTCGGAAATATTGAGTTCAGATTTGTTTACCTACGGAATAAAGTAAATTTTTGAAAGCTTATGATGGAAATAACTTTATACAAGGTGGGATAAAAATTTTTACTCAAAGTTTTGTAGCAGTGGAAACGTATAATAATATAATTTTTAGATATATTTATACAGCAAAATGAAGATGCCCAGGAAGAAATGATAAGGTTTAATATTTGTTTATACAAGTGTTTTCGTTTATTAAATTAACTTTTATCCTGGATTTATTTCAAGTTTTCAAAACCAGGATATTCTTTTGTACCAGAATCTTCTTAGAAAGCAACAAAAAATAAAATTGTCAAAATCCACACTATTATATAAGGCTGGCGAGGGTTTTTGCTTGTTCGAGATAAATGTAAAAACTACTGAATTAATCGCAACTAAATTTTTACCCCTGTTTCTCGGAATAAATGAAAAGATTTATAGATATTTTTTATCTCGAAAAAACGTTAAAAACAATAAAAAAAAACACAACGTTACAAGACGTAGGTGCATTAAATATGTGATAACATATCTCAAATTCAATGAGCAATGGCTGTATATTTAATGTACATAATCACCTTAAAAATAATGATCACACTTTAAATTCAATGTATGATTGCATTAAATTTCCTGGAATAAATTAATTTAGTTAAAAGTTATTAAATTTTATGCATTACATTAAATGCATTTAATAAACTTTTGTGAAATTTGTTTCAAGCAGATTTACATTAAATTTAATGAATTTTCTTTTTACAATGTAGTACAGTAGTCGTATTGTATAGTACTCGATGTATTGCACGTCTCTTGCCTTATCGAAAAGGCTCTAGGTCTCAAGTATATTAGATATCGCATCAAAAACTGCTCCAAAATATAGTGACAGTATCCTGGATCCCTGGTTCCTGCATTATGAAGCATGGGATTATACTGGTGGCTACCAAGAAGAAATAAGTGAAGTAATTGCGACTTCAAGGCAGGCCATTCAAGTATTTGTGTCACGCTGTCACCGTATTTTGTATTTGCATATTATTTGTATATTTTCTCATCTCCGCAACCAACCTATATACAGTCCACGGTCCGCTAATTACTCTTTTGTATCAATTCCCTACAGTACTCTTGCAATTTCACTTAGTTTTTAAGATATACTGAAAAAAGTAAAAAATGACTTTTTTCACCCCGTTCTGAGAAACGCACGCCTAAATTTAGAGAAGCGAATATGTTCTTAAAGAAAGTTTCTATTGTTGTAATTAGACGTCGTTCGTATCCAGATTAAATTAAACAAATCAGAAATCCTCGGCTGAAGTATAGAATCGCTGTATACCTTGAGCACTGAATTTAACATAATACCAAGTATATCTACGTTACCTTATAAGTTAAATTAAATATAAACCAACGTTAACCATTAAAGACACGATTGCTTTTAGACCTGTTTAGTCTGTTAACTTAGAAGTTTAAGTAAATTTGGGATACCATTATTTTGTAAATAATAAATCATCTCTTTGAGTCCTTTTACACATCAGCAAATGCATATTTTAATTTACTTTGTGGCTACTTGTTTGACAATCTAATATAAAGAAACGGAGTAAATATTTACTATTAAAACAGAAAAGTTTTACACAGTTGGAGCCAAAAAGGCGTTTTCGAGCACCTGCTAAGAAAGTTCTTATAACTTAAGATGTTTACATAATTATAAATTAATGTTCAAGTTTGGACTTTTTGGGCTAATTATACTGGGTTATTAACAGTGGAGTAACTAAAAGTGTGTACGCCTCCCACAGATTTTTGAATGCGCTCTACTATTTTGTATCCTTCGTATCTATTCATTTTCATCAAGGGATTTGAGGACGCCCCTGAATTGATTGCGCCTCCTCCCCCCACAACGAGGGGTCTGCAGGGTCGTTATTTACGCCACTGGTTCTTAAAGTTGAATATTATTGGCGAACTATAAATTAGTTAAAAATTAAAAGATCAAATATAGGATATAGAGAAACTTTGCTGCATATCAATAAAAAAGTTACCGTTTTTCTAAATCAAGTAATTAGAGGAAAATGAGACGATTTATTTTTTGTGAATCAAACCCTGATTCTCCCTCCATGTGCGTTTCAACCATCTTATGTTTTCATCAGTGGAGCTGTAACGAACGAATAGCAAAGTTTACAGAAAAGAACTCTCTACATAAAACCTATAGGTCTCGGGTCTGGCAAAGTTGGGTTCGGCGACCGAACCGTATGGACCCCAACCAATATTACCTGTCCCAAATGCTATTGGCAAAAGGGAAATAAAATCGTTGCTGGAAAGCAAATTTATTGAATCTTGGAGGAGAACTCCTGGAATGAGGTGTGCAAAGGAACACATAATTGGGTCTAGCGCACGGCCTACTAAGAAGTTTCTCACCTTGGGAAGAAAAGAGCTGCGAATGGTGGTGGGATTGTTGACAAGACATTGTCCCCTCAGGGGCCATCTTCATAGAATCGCTGTCGAAGGCGACTCGACATACAGATGGTGTTTGGAGGAGGATGAAACTGTTGATCATGTTTTCAGAGAGTGCCCAGCACTCAACGGACTGAGACAGAGATATTTAGGAGATACAGTTTTGTTACCGGAAGCAGTTAGACAAGTTCAACTAACGAGGCTGCTTGGATTCGCAAAGGCGATCGGTCTCGAATATCCTACAGATATGGCGGGATGTAAAGAGTACAATGGAGGCCTAGGCATCGATGATCTAGTATCACTACCACTTTTTCATTCAGGATGTTAAACCTGCGTTTCCTTAAAGCATAAATTTCTCTTTGGAAAATACTTTTTTCTTTTTGCTATGTCTATGTACTTCTATTCCAGTTTCCTATGTTGTTTAAAACCGTCTACATATCATTTAGTAGGATTTCTGCGGAGCTTCTTATTGGGATGTGGAATCCCTTCCACTTATGTTAAAGACTTTCACGAATTTGAACTCTTTTTTATTTCATTTTGAGGCATGTTCCAGGTTTGCTTGTTTTTAAATTAGAGATGGATCTTTCATCTAATCGACTCCATTCCTCACCATACTATATGATGTCTTCTTTGTCATACTTTCCACCAACACGTTAACATTTAAATATATTTCTTATTAATTTGACATCTCACTCTTTATTTAGAACAGTTTTGATTAATACTTGTCTAAAACTTGAATTTTATTATATTTATTACCACATATATATATACAACAATAACCCGTACACTCAAAAATTAATTATTTAAAAGAAGAGGCTAAAAAAATTATAATTACCCATTTTTAAATTACTGGAAAGTTATTAATCAGCAAGTCTAAATTATCAATTACTCTATCAATTAATAATTTCGACACTAAAATTAGCAATTACTGAAGCAATTAGCGATTTTTGCCCCAAATTATTAATTAATTAATTAATTGAAATTGTCGTTCCGAAAATTATAAATTAATACAGTAATTGCTAATTTTATACCAACAGTTACCAATTAATGAAGTAATTAATAATTTCATTTTTGAAATTATCAATTGCCGAAGTATTTAATAATTTTAGAACAGTTCTCAGCGAGTAACGAGACGAACCGCACTTGAAAATGCCAAATGAGATTTTGGCTAAACATCGTGAAAACGATTTTTTGAACGAACGGATTGAAACCCGGAATAACCAAACTATTCATTCTATCATCTGTGAAAATCTACGATATAACATATATATATATATATATATATATATATATATATATATATATATATATATAAATATGTTGTAACGTAGGTTTTCAAGGATGAAATTCCAAGTTGAACAGCCGTCATGCCAGCTGAGATGTTGACGCGAAACTTCATGCAGATTTTTCTACTGACGAACGGATTGAAAACCGGAAAAACGCTAGTACATATATATATATATATATATATATATATATATATATATATATATATATATATATATATAGTGCGGAACACTCCAAGACAATGGAGATGCATTGGGTCCAAAAACTGAGGACAGCGCTGTTTCATCCTTGTGTGGGCCTCATCAGACCCTTGCATTCGGTATAATCCATCATTGGTAACCCACTAAATTTAAAACAAATTAGCCGATTTGGCATCGAGCGGCCCATGTATGATAAAGTAGATAAATAGAGCATGTTTATAAACATTTATGGTAATTGTAAATGATACCAGATATGTTTTTACTTGATTTCTCCACACTAACAAGCCCTAGTTCCACCACCTGAGTATATGAATGATTGCTTTCAACTGGAATATATCCATCGGTATGGATTTATACTTTTGGCCATATTTGTGGTTACCGGTTTTTAGAACTTCACGGTCCACGAGATTTGAACTTTTTACTTCATGAACGTTTTAGACTGAACTATCTAGAAGGCTAGGTAATAGCGTCCTAGACTCTTAGGCTAAAGCCACGACTAATAATTAATTTTTTTCTTAGAACTATTAACCTTTTTCAAGGTTACATTTATAACCTTGTACTTAAATATTTTTTTCTATAACTATTCAAGAGTTCATCTAATCACTGGAAAATGCCTTAATATTCAACAGTTTTTGGCACACTAGGCAATGTTTCAGTATTTAACAATTCTTTAAAATCAGTACAAGAAATTTCATTTAAAACATAGCGTATAATGAAATTGCTGTCAAAACTACAACTGTCACACTATTACGACATATATCTACACTACATGATTATTTTAAAGTAAGAAAATGTGATAAAAAAGGAAAAATAACGTAGATAGGTAAATTAATATTATTTTAACGGCAGCATAAATTGCAATAAATTTATTTTTCCCCAAAAATAAAAACAAGTACCAAAATGTATATAGTCGATGGATACAAAAATAAGACATGATGAAATTTATATATGAGAATTTTTTTCTTGGTATGTACAAAGTTTTAAATTGACTTTAGCGCAAAATAATTTTATACTGCTAGGTAAGCAAATTCTATTACATCACTTGAAGAAAAATAAGCTCAGAATATTTTACGACGTTGATAAATTTAATTGTGAAATGACTGAATGGAATACGGTTACAGTCCTCGTGATTGTCTCAAGCAAGAAGAATCTTGGACAAAGGAAAACATTGGTCAACGAAGCTATACCTTAAAAATTACCTTGAGTCAATACAAATGCTGACCGTCCGAAATGTGCTAGAGTTCCGGTTTGTTTACCGAAGATGTTAAGTAAATTTAGTGCAAGTTTACTTATGTAGATGCCAAATTGTTGTCTTGGGTCCTTTTGCACCTAAGTAAAGATTATTTGATTTATATTTTGCAGCATATTATACTGTTGGTTTAAGAACAATAAAAGGTAACTACCTAGCAAAATAAACATATTAGTTTTAAAACAAATTAAAAATATTTGTACAACTATTAAAAATTTTAAATACATGTATGCCGATTTTGTTGCAAATTGTGTATTTTTCTAGGGGACTCCCCGAGTACCGGACAGAAGTTTTCAAAGAAAAAAAATATAATAATCTTGTTTTATTATGACCCTTAACATTTTACACAGTTGTAACAGGCATTCAAATAATTTTTAAACAATCAAAATTTCAGTAAGAAATAAAGAAATCTTTCTGCCGTATTTAAATAGTTTATTATATATGTAATTCTCCTTTCAGGCAGAGAATATGAAAATATATGTACAAACAGTTTATTTCCTACAAATATCGCTCTGGTCCTCTCTCCATATGCGTTTCGATCACCTCATGATCTCGTCAGTGGAGCTGTATCGGACCGAGAGCAACATTAGCAGGAAATAACTGATATATGAACTATAAATTTCAAGGTATGTCGGCAGGATATTACACCTGCCGTCTACCAACTTCAAATTCAACATTCAAATAAATACATCAATATAGACAAATATCAAATAACAGTTAACTACTAAACAAGGAACTATTCATCTTTGATATCATCGACACTTAACACATAGTACCGGACAAGTATAAATTCGAACCTCTATTACAATGGACAATAATGAAAACTTGAAGGTTTTGAAATACCTATCTTAAATTGCACAATAATCTGTCATTAATACATAGCCGTTACAGACTTTCAATTAATTCAACGTAAACAATAATTAAGCACAGGAAAAATTTGCAACGATCACAAACATAGACATCGGAACACTTCTTGGTGGTGCTTTTTTGTTAACTGGATCTGGTAATGATACAACGTCAAGAACGGTTTTCGTTACATTTGTTATGTCAACTAACTGTTAACCTGAAATTTTATTGAGATGTTTAGCTTGTAGAGCTGCTTTGCTGGTAGGATGTTGTGGTGATTTTGAAGTGGTAACTTATGTGAATCTTGCTTGATATGCGATTGCAAAATAGACGTTATTTGAATAGCGTGAGGTGTATGACTGTCAGTGGCTGGAACTTATCTTATATATTTTGTGCAATCACAGACCGCTGAATAGACGTCAAAGCTGTATCATCACTATCTACGATGTTGGTTGCTTCTGGCTCATTTGTTGGTTCATTGCTATCGAGAGGAATGTTAGTGATATCACTGGGTAAATAGTCGAGATCTGTGAATATATTTTTGTCAAATGGATAAATTCCTGCATATCTAAATCCTGCTTCTGTAATTTCATACATTCAACTTTTTTAAATGTTTCTGCTCCAAGATCCGCAGTGTCATATTCAGTAATTCTGGCTCCAGAATTAGCCCTCATCCCTATACCACTGCATTTTTTGTACGCATTTTTGAATGGTTTCATGAAAGATCAGTCTAATGGTTGTAGCTTATGTGTAGGATGAGACTGGATGCTGATCAAATATATGTCAACAATTTTAAAAATATTTCGATATTCATCCATTCTTTAGGTTGAATTACAGCTTCACTTTCTGGTGATGCATTCATCAATAAACGCTCTTTTATTCTTTGAAGAGAAAATATGAAAAATGGGGGAATAAACTGTCCCATGGCACTCATGCAAAATATTGTAGTTACATTTTTTCCTCATTCTGCTGATATTGATTAGCCTACCAATTGTATATTTTTTTTTGTCATGACTTTTTAATGTTTTTAGACAGTAGTAACACCTGTCTCGTCATAGCTGCAAATATATGATGGACCGAAGTTATATCTATCGCTCAGTTACTGTAAATTTGTAAAAAATATGTCGACTTGGTTTTTGGTGAAACCAACAGCACACATTAAGCTTGTGGATTCTGCTGTGCTTTTTCATTACTAACGCGATGCCGTAGTTTAAGCCTATTAGCGACCTCATAAGCAAGCTTTGAAAATTCTTTTTTAGACAGAGGCATACAACAGTTAGCTAAATCTTTAAAGTGATTTTCCAACAATTGCTCGTACCCTTCTGAAAATGTTTTTCTTTTAAATCTTCCCATACCAGGTTTAAACTCAACCTCTTTACCTTGTTTCAATAATTTTACTTTATCAAACAATGTGCATTTTAGTACCTTGAAATGTTCAGATGTTTTTCTTATTGTCATGTTCTTATTCAAATTCAACTGCTAATTTTAAATTTTTGACTCCCAACTGCCTTTTTTTCTTTCCCTTATTTTAAATAATCTGAAAAGATAAATCATAGCAAACTCATATAGCATAGAATAAGTACACTATTTTTTCAAAATAAACTTGTCTGGTACTAGGGAACTTGAATGGATCAAAATAAACTTGTTCAGTGCTAGGGAATCTCTAACTGTATGAACATAGGGGCTATGCGCATGTTGACTTGCCACATAGGGATGTGCATGGTCGCCTCCAAAAACTTAAGCTATCAATGTCCCCCAGCCATGCACATAAGCAAATTATATATTATTAAATGATCAAAATTAGATAATACAAATATTGATGGTGAAAATTAATTAATAATTGTATATCATAAAACATAACACACTATTAAACATTGCAGTACCATTAAATTTCTTTTTATTGGCTCAGGTAACATAATATATTCTATATATATTTCAAATATGTTGCCCGTTTTGATACATGAATTTGTACTAAAATGGGGTAAAACATACCAAAAATGACATAAAATATCTGCTAACCTATAAAATTAACTCGGTTAAACTTAACACAAACTAATTTAGGGCTAAATTAGGTGGAGCAAGGACCTTGAAACTCCATTTTCAATAGCTTCATAACGCAATAGCCCAATACTTCTATAACCCTACGATTCCATAAACTAATAAATCTAGAAGAGAAAGATCAGAATCTTGTTAGTTACAGACTTTTTGCATGTGATTCCTGACAACTTCAACTGATCAATTCACAAGATTCTAACACAATAATCCAAAAACACTATTACTTTATAACCCTATGATACATAGAAGGAATAATCAGAAACTTATCAAGCATAATATTTATTGCTTGTGACCCTGAGACACTTTTATCTTTTCAACTGACACGGTAACCACAGGACCCATAACCCAGGAAACCTATAACCCAGTAAGCCCAGATGAGAAAGACCAAAAACTCGTCAAACACAACATTCATTGCCTGAGAATCCTTAGACTCCTTCACCTCATCAGTTCACACAATAACCCTAGAACCCATGACCTCATAACATAAGCATTCTATAACCTCATTACCTGATAGCTTAGTAAGAGGAGAAAAGACTAGAAACTCGTCTAGTACAACTTTCATTTAGTGAAAAGAAGATACTTTTAGCTCATCAACAAGATACTTTTAGCTCATCAATTCACAAACTAATCCCATTACCCAGACCAATGGCCCTATAACCCATAAATATAAAAAAAAGTATCTTTATCAGTGATGAGATATTAGTATACGAATGTGACGTAGAAATACAGCAACAATCACATTAGAATGTAAGCTAAATCATGCCCATTTTTTTCGATTATCACAGTATGGTTCCTAAGAATTCCTCACTGAGCGACACACTGTTAACACGGAATGTCATTTAACCATTATATGTCATTTATGTGAGGTCAAATGCAAAAACGATCAGAAATGTGAGATGACAACAGTTAGATTTTATTCTAATTACAAATCATATGCAAGCTACATGGTTATTTTACAAATGATATTTGTAATTTACTACGGCATTCATTTAAATTTACTTTCATTTGGATAAACTATAATATGTCTTCTTAACTTAAATATCGAATTTAAAATAAGGGTTTTGGGTCAAGCGAAACCTAGTCCAAGTAAACTACATTATCGTTAATGTTGTCCTAAAAATTGCAAAACTTGTTTATTTCTCTACTGAAAATGTTGACTATATTTTGTCGTTTGAGTTTATTCCTAGCCACTGAATATTTAAAAACTTAACATATGGGTTTTTTCTAAACTGAAAATTATATGAAAAAATTTACCAGGTACCTCAGTTATACTTCAAAAAATAGAGAGACAGAGAAGGATTAGGTAAAAAGTACCCAATCAAATGTTACCAAACGCAAAGACTTTTTACTGCTCCTATATTCAATATTACAAAATCAACTAGCGTTGTTTCCGTTTATTTGTTGCTGGGTCATTTGTACAGTTATGTTTTATATCTTTCATCGCTGTTTTAGGTGATTCGGATTTCTATGGGTCCAATTGACTTCTCGAATTTTTTAATATTCGACAATTGCTGCGCTACTTTTTTTTTCTATTTTCAATATAAACTATTGTTAATGTGTAAAACAATTATAACACCTGTTTGTTTTTCCATGGATCTTTTTTTACGTTTCTCGACTTTGAATAATTTACGTCTCTAGATCATTATTAATTTATAAGAGAATTATTTAAAAGAACTCTGAATTTAATCTTACTAGTAACAGGTGTATTGTAAATTATTTAATACAAGAAAAAAAATAATGCTTTAAAAATTTTTAATAAAAAAAAAATAATCGACTTGTATGAAAACGCTAAACAGCGAGAAATAACGATATAAAATTTTAAACAAAATTGCAATTTTTGAAGTCGGCGCAAAATTAATATATGACAAAATGTAATTCATATAAAATGATTAAGAAATACTTTATTGGTAGTGGCTTCCTTACTGTAGCTTGTATGTATCTCGCGTTAGTAGTTATTTGTTTCATTTAGTAATAGTTTGTCGCTGACTTCAAACATTTTATATTCATATCAAATTTAAATTGTTATTTTTAGCTTTTTATCC
This sequence comes from Diaprepes abbreviatus, assembly GCA_034092305.1. NCBI lineage: Eukaryota > Metazoa > Arthropoda > Insecta > Coleoptera > Curculionidae > Diaprepes > Diaprepes abbreviatus. The sequence continues at coordinate 3,174,532 of JASJET010000104.1, forward strand.
CTTTTTTAGAAGTTGGTTCAGTTTCTTAACAAAAATTTTATTTTTAGTTTTAAAATGAGTTGAGTTTCTAAGGTCGCAAAAAATATAACATTAAATTGAACTTTAATTCCGAGAATTCTCCAAATATCTGTATGAAATTAATTTTAGATTCGTAACCTAATCCCCACAAACTCTCCAATACCTATATAGGAATAACTTGAGAAATGTCAGATTTTCAAACCGACATGTATTATCCTGCATATTGAATTTGAAGAAATTAACTTAAAATCTGTAATATACGTCTAAAGAATCCCTTCCCACCCCTCAATATCAACCTGAACCAGGCGCGGATCCAAGAGGGGGGACGGTGGGGGCGATCGCCCCCCCCCCCCCCCCAAGAGCTTTGAGTTTAGGAAAATAGACCCGATTTTGCCTATAGTTTATTCAAGAATTAGCGAGAGTTTTTCATTTTTTACCCTTTTTTGTCTTCGCAATCTACCTGTGTTCTTTAGTCCGGTGTCTATGGCAAAATCTGTTAGACACATATTTTTCATAGGAATGGGTTAGAAATTTTATAATCGAAAATACCGGCCTATAATAATGGACTATTTGGGTTGGATAGCAATAGATATTAGGATGTGTAAAGTGTTAAAAAGGATTTTAATCCCTGTCATAGGCGTCGGATATTATCACTAAATATTTATGGCATAGAATATTATTTCGGTAATAAACTTAAATTAAAAAGTTTTTATAATATTATTTTATTTCTTATGATTTCTTAATAATTCACATATATTAGAAAATATAGATAATTTTGACATATTTAACACAAATCACAACTGTATTTTTATTATTTTTAATTTTGGCATAGAAACCGTTTTAGGCACATCCAGACTAAAACGTAGCCTTTTTCTCTCAAAAAATTCTAAGTTATAATCTAAATACTTACAAAATACCCATTATCAAAAATACAAGAAGTTGAACATTTGTCATGTCACCGCCCCCTCCCCCCAAGGAGAGAGGCTGGATCCGCCCCTGATCTGAACCCAAAAAAATCAGAAAAATATAAAATTTGTAGTCCCTCATATTGTATCTGTCATATTAAAATGCATAAATTTACATTCAAATTCGTAACCAACGATTTCAAAAAGCCTCCAATACAACTTTTAAAAGGATGTGAATAACGCATAATTTTCGACTCACCATATTGAATCCGCCATATTTAATTTCAAAAATATAACTTTAAACTCTTAATTACGTCTTAATCTACACCCTCGGAAATCCCCTACTATCAATTTTATACATAATCCAGAAATATAAAGTTTGCGTCCGCCAAGTTGCATCTGCCATATTATTATTTTTTTGAAAACAATTTTAAATTCGATTCTTGCACTCTCAGAAACATTTCAGTAACATATTTGAAGAAAATAAACATAATTTTAAATTGGTAATTCACACCCCTTATGCCAAGTTTCGGAAAAATCGAGAGATATCAAATTTTAAATCGTCATATTGAATTTTTTTTAAATTATTTTTGATTCGTTATGTATGACCTCAATACTCTCCCCTATCAATTTTGAAGAATATCCAACAAAACCAGTTTTTTTGTCCGCCATATTATCAGTGCCTTCTTGGATTTAACTGAACCAACTTTAGCCAAGATAATACGGGACCACCGAAGCAGCTTCCTGAATATAACGCAAAAAACTTTATTCAAATCGGTGCCGCCGTTCCGGAATAATTGACGTACATATATAAAAAAAGCATCCATTGCGGTCGAATGTTCCTTCTTTTAGAAGTCGGTTAAAAACAGATCAGAACGTGTCGGATATGCATAATGTCAAGGTCCGGAACAGTTATCTTTGAGTTAAATAAAAGCATGTGTTTGCATAATTTTATCACAAAAGACAGGCTTTTTATCGAAAAAACATATTGAAATATTGGAGATTAAATAAAGGTTATTTCTTTTGTATTTGATAAATTAGTAAACGTAGACTTACCGTATCAATTTTTGTCGAAAAAATTTACAAGGTTCTAGATTTTTAAAATCTACCATTGAAAAACTGAAAGTGAGGTACAATTAAATTTTATATTTGTGTCTAAAACAAGTTAAGATGGAATTTATTTTAAAATTCTTATATTTAAATATAAACCGATATAAAAGTGGTAAATATTAACTCAAGATGCTGAAAAAATTCGGCTAGGAAATAATGAAATATATATTTAGTGCTCAATCAAACCTTATAGATGTACGGAAACAAACCCATTGAAACCCTGTGTTTTCATGTCAAGGGTTCCCATCAGACCATAAAGTTCGAACAATCGTATGAGCAAATAATAAAAATGGACCAGGGTCTGAACTACTAGTCAACATAAAATAATTTCCTAAATTTTTAAAATAGTATTAATTAGTCAATATCCTGCCCAACAAATTATTACTTTTGGCGAAATTAAATATATATTTAATCATATCGCACTATTTCGATACTTATGTATGTATCTAAGGGGTATGTGGAATGTGCACTGGTGTATTTCCGGTTTTCAATCCATTCGTCAGTAGAAAAATCTTCGCAACGTTTCGCGAACATCTCAGCTGGCATTTTCAAATGGTGATTCCTTGACAGCTGCTCGACTTGGAGTTAGCGTGCTGGTCCTTTATCTGCCTTTTTATAGCTTGGCGCTGGCGCAGGTTATACCTTGGTCCTACCTGATTGATTTCTTTGCTTCACTGAGTCTAAGCCTCCTCTCGATTCGCTGTCTTATTTTGCTGGAATGTTTGTGATATTTTGTGCATCATCTCTCTTATCAAGGTTTTTAGTGTTTTATATTTCGAGAGCATCTCTGATATTGCGCTTTATGGGTGTGATCTGTTTGGTTTCCTGGAAACTTATAGTCTGTCCTGTCTTCTGATGATATTGAAATAAAGCTGATGTGGGTTGTTTTTTCTTTATACCATTTTAATATTCTTGGGCTTTGGTAGAGTTTCTTCTGATTGTTCGGCCGATGTAGTTTTTTTCACAGTCTCTACATGGCATGATAACATTCCCTGATTTTTCAATGGTATTTTGTCTTTGAGATTGCCCAATAATTTGTGTATTGTTGTTTGGGGCTTGTAAATTGTGCATATGTCACGCTTCCTCAGAATTCTTCCGATTACGTCTGATACACCTTTTATGTATGAGAGTGTGTTTTTTGGTTTGGATTTGTCATCTTCTTCTTTTTTCTCAGCTATTGCATTTTTGTTCTGTTTTTTGACCTTTTTAATATTGTGTTTTTTGTAGTTGTTTTGTTTCAGAGCTGTTGTGATGTCGTTGAATTCTTCTTAGCAGTTCATGGGTTTAGCTAGTCGTAAGGATCTAAGCTAAGGTCGTCTTTTCTGGTGATTAAAAGGTCAAGAAAAGATAGCTGCTTGTTGGCTTCGACCTCCAGTGTGAACTGTATGCGGTGATGAATGCTGTTTAGTTCCTCTAAAAATATGTCTAAGTTGGATCTTCTGGATGGTTTTGCTTTGATTTTTCTAAGGGCCTCTGTTTCGAAATATTTTATAAAAAGTTTGACGATGACTGGTGATAGTGAAAATCCCTTACGAGCACCGTCTGTCTTTCGGCAGATGTTATTTCCATAGGAAAAATATGTGTTTTTAGGACAGTGTTTGGAGAGGTAGATAAGGTAATGTGAGAACTATTCGTTCATAGCTATCTGGTCTAGAGCCTAGTCAATTGGTATGCTTGGATACAGAGATTTGATATCCAGGCTAGCAAGAATGCTACTTTTTTGCCCTTAAAGTATGCTTAACAGATGATTGGAATTTTCAAGTATAAGTCTGCCATTTCGGTCGCCGGTTGCGTATTTTGTGCCAGGTATTTTCCATTTATTGAGTAGTTGAATCCACTTACTATGGGTCTTATTGGTGTTCTTTCTTTATGGATTTTTGGTCGTCCATATAATTTGGGACATCTGCTTTCTTTTCCTGAGGAACAATAAGCTTTTCGATTTAATCTCCTAGTTTGGGGGTTTTGATTACGTTGTTTGTCATTTTTTCGAGGTATGTAATTGCATCTCTTGTAATTTGCTTATAAGTATTGTCTTGGAGGATCTTGGTTTTGTATTCTTCTATGCTCTTGACTACAGTGGCGTCTCCTTAATCTGCCGGTAGGATGACGATGTTTATGTTGTTTTTAAGATTGTTTAGGGTTTTTATTTCTGAGCGTTTTATATTTGTCGTTGGTGGTTTGCTGATTCTTAGAACACTAGCTACCTCCGGTCGTATTATTTCTGCTTTTCCTTCTGAGTTCTGATATAGCGTGGCTTCAATATTCGCGATAATGTCCTCATTTGGTATGGTTTCTGGGTGTATTGCGTAGTTGAAGTCTTTATTTGGAATTTGTTTTTCATCTCTCGAAAGCTGGTAATTGGATATATCAAGGTTTTTGTTGTAACTGGGCAAATTTTTTCTTTTGCTTGTTAATTTTGTGGGTTCATGTGGGTTTATTTTCGTCAGGATGCAGTTTTGTCCTAGAGTAGCGGATGAATCTGTCTGCTTAGTTGTATGTCTAGGTCGTAGACAATTTTTTCTGTTTCTACAAGTTGCTTCCGCTTTCCTCGAATCTGTTCTCGTAGAAGTGCTTTGCATGTATTCCTTAGAGTGGTTTTGGTTTTTCAAGTTTTGAGGTCGTATGATAGTATAGTACAAGTAGACAGGATGTTATCATCTTGACATCTCTTTTTATGAAATATTTCGAACTAAAAGCCCTGACAAAAACCAAACAAAACCATCCCTCTGGGAACGTTATGTAGATGACATCTTCATTATATGGCCACACGGGCATATATAACCTAGCATTTTTTAGGGGAACTAAACAGCGTTAATCACCGCATACAGTTCACATTGAAGATCAAAGTCAACAAGCAGCTACCTTTCCTTGAGCTTCTAATCACTAGAAAAGACTACCTAAGCATCGATTACACGGTCTACAGAAAACCCACATATACAAACAGATACCTGAGCGCCGAATCTCACCACTATCCTTCACAGTTACAATCAATCGCCAACACACTGATCTCCAGATCATTGCTACTAAGCAAATTCACGAACCGCCAAGAAGAACTCAACAACATCACAACAGCTCTGAAACAAAACAACAACAAAGAACACAATCAAAAAGGTCATAAAATTGAAGACAAATGCAAAAGCAGCGAAAGAAGAAAAAGATGACAAATCTAAACCAGAAACCACACTGCTATAAATAAAAGGTGGAAAAGGAACAATTCTGAGGAAGCATCACATATGCATAATTTAGAAGCCATAAACAATAATGGACAAATTATTGAGCAATCCCTAAGACAAAATACCATTGAAAAACTAGGGAGTGTACAGCATCTTATGTAGAGGCTGTGAAAAAGAATACTTCGGCCAAACAAACAGAAGAATTTCTACCAGAGCCCAAGAACATAAGAATAGAATAAATAATAAACAAACCACATTAGCTTTATTCCAGCTTCATCAGAAGATAGGACATACCATAAATTTTTAGGAAACTAAACAAATCGCCCCATAAAGCACTATAGAATGCGCATCATCAGAGAAACAGAGAATAGGAAACACTAAAAACCTTAACAAGAGCGATGATGCACAAGCCATCTCAAATACATATAAGACTCTAATCAAAACTCAAACAAAAATAACACCAGCAGTCAGGCAAAGTCAGTTAACAGGTCTGCTTAAATTTGTGGTGGAATATAATGGGTTCAACAAGGCCTAAGCATAGAAGCACTTTTAATAATTAATTCATTTGAAAATATTTCTCGATTTTGTAGTGATGAAGCCAAAAGACTGGAATTTTCTAAAAGAACTAAACCATTTATTCTTTAAACCAAAACACCAGTTTGAGAGGTCAAAAACAAAAAAGGAACCTTTTACCTTAACAATTTGAGTCTGGTTTTGCTTAAATGATCACGTGACATGATGTAAAATTTTCTTTTCCCAAAAATCTCGAAACATTCTGAACTATTTAACTGGAATTCATTAAAATTTTAAGTGTGCTTATGTCAATAGTTAAAAAAAAAGTAATACCCACATCACTTTTTCGGTTTAAATTCATATTTTATGAAAAAATTTTACAATTATTGTTCCTTGGGGGCTTTAAGTAAAATTAATTAAAACCTTCTAAAAATAAATTAAATTTCATATTGAAAATTTTGGTTCTTTTTTTGGAAAGAAAGCAATGTTAAACCTTATTTTCCTGATTAAACATAGAATTTTGATTGTGCTTTTTTACACACTAGTCTACTAACAAAAAAAAAATAAAAAATTATTACAGGGGATTATAATCAAATTAAAATTTACAACCCGCAGATATTTTTCATTCGTATTTTTTACTGATCATTTGGATTTTCCGGATTACGGGTAAAACGCTTTAATGTATGTGATAACATATTGATTTTTAATTATCCGTTTTGTTTGTTTTGTCCGTAACATTATTAAAAATATTTCAAAAGGATATTATCATCTTTTCGCCAACCTGTAATTTAAAAGATTATATGTAGTTTCATCCGATTTCCTATACGTTTGTCATAGCCTATTGAATGGTCTTTATATTACTCTTTAAAGTAAATTAACATGCAGATAGAGCTAGACAAAATTTTAAAAAACGATTAGAAATTGAGAAATTCATTTAAAAACGAACGAATAATTTTTTTTTCCCTTACCTGCTTAAATTTTTGGATATATATATATATATATATATATATATATATATATATATATATATATATATATATATATATATACAGGGTGTCCGGGAAAATGTGAGAAATCTCCCGGATCTGAAAAAAAAACACGTAAAAGAAATATTACAATTTCATATAACCTTTTTTCGTATAGGCCTCTTCTTCGGAGATATGGGCTCCTAAAAGCTGTGATGGAATCAAGTTTTTTACATATATTTATTGAACTGACAGATGTATTTCAATTTTTTTTTTATTATAATGTAAACCAAATAAGACCCTTCAAATTACTATCTGAGTAAGTGTTACTCACAGCTGCAGGGTTGGAATAGCTGTGACACTTACCACCCCATTTTTTACGCTCTGTATGATAAGAACTTTGGACAAAGTTTTTTACATACCTTTAACTACTGACTAAAAATTAAGTGCTCTTTATTTATGTCGCTAATCCTAACCGTTTTCTAAAAAACGTCATTTCATTTATACTGTTAGTCCCCTAACTTTTTTGGGTTGAATATGAAAAAGAGGAATTTTCCCGTGTTGTCATAATCGAGAAGGTCCTCCTCTACATATCCAACGGTTTGGAAAGACGTTATTCAAGTACTCCAAGTGCAACGCTGAAATGAGGTGGTGCCCCATCGTGATGTAGTACACATTTCGGCGGGTTTCAAGTGGTAAGTGCTCTACTAATTCGTGAAAAGCGTTCTGGAGGAACTCCAAATAAAGTTTTCCATTCAGTCGTGCCGGCAATACGAATGGTCCAATCAAAAAATTGCCAATGTTTCCTGCCCAAACAGTAATTAATTGGAACTGATGTTGATGATGCGAAACAATAGTTGCATAAGAATTTTTATCAGCCCATTATGATACCATTTTTGGTAAACCATGCTTCATCCGTGAAGAGAATAGAGGTAAAGAAGTTTACATTATTTCGTCTTTGATTCAATAGCCAGTTAGCAAAATAGGGGGAAAATATTCCGGAATCATTTTATACACTTTTTTCAAATGATATGGATATGATATGTTCTTGAAGAACTTCATGTGCTATTGTTTAAGACATATTAAATTGCGCTTATAATTTTCGAGTGCTCATTGAAGGAGCATTTAAAATATTTTTCTCTAATTGCGGCGTACATACTGTTCTTTTCCGAGCAGCATCAAGTTTTTTTTCCCCAAAATTTCTTAAAATTAGAAAGAAAATTAATAATATTACCTTATCAAATGCAATCGCCTACCATTCTCCCTTAGACACTGGTCAACTCGTTGAAAAATTTTCTGATCTGAAAGAGTACGATTAGGATATCTGTCGTGATATAACTTCCTAGCTTTCAAAGCATTGTAAGATGCAAGACCATACATCAGATGCATATCTGCATACTCAATAAAAGTATATTCCATGTTTCGAATTAATTCACAATTAATTTCACCAAGAAAATGCCGGACAAGCCAGACAGGACATAACGCAAATTTTGAAATCAAGCCGGCATCCCAATTGAAACTTAATGCTAGCTGAAAATTAAGCCCTCTCATCTTTAAAGAATAATAAGGAAATAATAATAATACCAGCAGATAAGGGAAATGTCACGGTTGTAATGAACACCAACGAATATATGTAAAAAATATCAGTAATTCACAAAGACGCCTCTTACAAACAAGCAAACAGAGATCCAACAACATACCTTAAACAAGCTACAAAAACCAAGATCAAAGCCTCAAAACTAGACCCAAAACAAATGCACCACGCAGACCAATAGTGAGCGCCGTGGGATCTCCAACACAAAAACTGGAAAAATATTTAGCAAGCATCATGCAACCAAGAGTCTAACTGGTCAATTCCTTCGTGAAAACTCCGACCATCTGACCAACAATCAAAAACATTCACCTCGAAGAAAATGACATCTAAGTAAGCCTCGATATAAAATCGCTATATCCAAGCACACTACTAGATGAGACTTTGGACAAAATCACCATGAACGAAGATTTTCCAGCCTACACAACTGAACTCGCAGAACACATATTTCATGTTCAATAATCAAAGATACAAACAAACAGATGGCGCACCTATGGGGTCCTCACTTTCACCAGTTATAGCCAACTTTTTATGATATATTTGGAACAAGAGACACTGCAAAAAGCATTTTTAAAACCGAAATTTTGGAAACGCTATGTGAATGAAATTTTTATAAGATGGCCACCCGGAAAAGAACACCTGGACGATTTCCTCATATACCTGAACAATATCCACCATAGAATCTAATTCACGCAAAAAAAAAATGAGCAAGAAAAGAAACTTCCTTTTTTGGGCCTGTTATTAACTAGAAAACCCAACAACACCCTAGGTTTTAACGAATATCGGAAACCCACATATAATGACCGATATCTCAATGCAGAGTCAGATCATCATCCCTCTCAAAACAGGCAGTTGTCAACACACTAGTATCAATATCTCTCCGACTAACAGAACTCCACACAAAACAAGACGAAATAAGACACATTTCAACAGCTCTAGAACGGAATGGTTTCTCACAATAAGGCAAAGAAAGCCATAAAAAGACAAGAGAAAACCACAACAAAAACCAAAGACTAAGATTAAACAAGAAACAAGAAACCCTTTGCTTATTTAGTTTTCAATTTTATTCTAGTCAAATTTCCGGTAAAGTTGAAGTTGCTGTAAATCCATTATTATTTTAAAAATAAATCAGTCTTGCACCGATTTACCATTAATATAAAATCCAAATTATCTTTGTAGCCAATCTAAAATTTACAAATGATTTTAGCTTTAAAAATAATGATAACACACTTTACCTTGTGGCTTATGTCTTAACAAAACAAAATTAAACTATAAGTTTAATATAAAAAGAAAATAAATAACACATTAAACAATCTAATGTGATCAAACACAAAAAATAGCGAAAAATGCTTTCGTCGGTATATGCTATAAAAAAAAATAATATTTCCCAATTTCCATTACCTAATTTTGGGGCAACTTTTATTGATTTATCTCCTCAATTAACTCAGTAAATCAATTTCAAATTTTCCCACTGGTATGATTTACCTTCGCACCTATCCATAATAATTCAAACAAATCAGAAACGCCTGAGTAAACTAGTAGAACTTCCCTTGTCTTTAACACTGAATTTAAAATGAGGGTCTTGGCCGAATGAAAACATCATCCAAGCCAGCTATATTATCGCTTATGCTACCTCACAAATTACGGTGAATAAACACTGACACCGACCGTCGAAAACATCGCAAGTTTCCAGTCTGTTTACTTATAAGGTTAAGTAAATTTTATATAGGTTTATTACACGGACTTTAAATTGTCTTGGATATTTTAGCACATGGATATAGGAAATATATTAGTAATTGCTTAAACAGAAGCTAAAAACATTTATGGTTAAAAAGCAATACAAGGTTTTAAGTTAGTAGATAATTGTGAAATGTTTGAGCAGCTACTAATACATAATTTTGAATTTGTAAGCAGCTATACATAATACACTACAAGTCAAAGAAACATCAATATGGAAAACATGAACTTATAGAATGTAGAAGGATATAAATTTTCAGGGCATATCATCAAGATCGGTGAAACTAGTGAAACAGCTGAGATCAGAAACAATATAAAGCTAACTTGGGCTGCTTTTGATAGGTTGGCCTACATATTCCAAAATAGGGACACACCAATAAATATCAGACAAAAACTCTTCGATACCTGTATATTTCTGGTAGAAAGAATCACTACTGATGTAGTGAAGTGTGGCGCAGAACTTAAATGGAAATGGGTAGAACATGTTGCTGGGCAGACTCACGACAGATGGACAGCATCAATAATGCACTTTTAACTAAGACAAACAAAGCGTAGAGTAGGCAAGCCACACAAAATGGCTGAGTGATATCTAAAAGCAAGCAAAAATAGGATGGTTTTCAATATTACAGGACAGAACAGCGTGGAGATAAATGAAAGAGGAATACGCCCAGGAGTTGGCAGCGAACGGCTGAGAAAGAAGAAGGCGAAAAAACATAAACAATTTGGATCGCCTTCTGATAGTTCTTGAAGCCACGTTACTTTATAAGGATACATTTAATCTTCTTTGAGGATTCTCCTAGTGGATCATTCTATATTATCGAATATAAGAGCAAGTTTTGGTACAGAAGTCCATGGTTTTTCCTGCAAAGCAAGTATAATATCCAAAGAACTTATTGTCATTGGTACAGGGGCGGATCCAGACCCTCTCTTGGGGGGGGGGGGTGATCTCACAAAAGTACAATATGGCAAGCAAAAGCAAGTTGTCGGCAGGGGGGGGGGGACACCAACAACATTCCCATTTCTAGTGCAAAAGGCAGTCGCGTCTATTTTTTTGAATTTGAAGCTCTTGGAGAGGGGGAGAGGCGATTCCAAGAAAAAACAAGTGGCCGACAGGGGGGAGGATGCGAGCAGCATACACATTCCTAGTCAAAGAGGCAGAATCGGGTCTATCTTCCTGAAGCTCTTGAGGGGGGGGGGCTATCGCAAGAAAAATAAGTGGTCAACAAGGGGGGGGGGTGCCAGCAACATACACATTCCTAATATAAGAGGCAGAATCGGTTCTATTTTCCTGAACTCAAAGCTCTTGAGAAGGGGAGGGGCGCAAGCGTACACATTCCTATAATCTATCCAAGAACTAGAGAGAGTAATAAAACTGTTACCGAAACCTCCAATGTACCTGCTCCAATACCGCAGGTAACTGAGGACTGCCGTAAATCTAATGATATTTAATTATATTTAAATATTATAAGCTTTTATAAATTTATTGCAACAATAAAATTTCTGATACTTCAATTTAATTTCTGTCAGTGAGCAAAGTACACCTTACAGTGTGTCCTTAGTGATTTATTTTGTTTGCGCTTGTTTTTATAAATTATTTGAGATTATAGAGATACTCAAAAGATATGGTTTCCACATCTATTTATATTCCAAAATCGTTAAACCAGGGCATTTTTTCCTCAACGAAAAACTTATTACGATGAATGTTTATGATGCCTTAAGATATCAATATCTAGGTAATAATGTTAAAAGCTCTGTTGAGATGTGTTCCAACATAACGGGAGTTGGAAAATCTACTATGTACCGAATACTGAAGGAGAAAAAAACGACTGGAATTGTTAGTACTCCCAAGCCACATTTGATCACAGGCAGACGGAAAACCTCGTTGGACGAAAAGATGTAAACTGCAGTAAAAGGAGTTGTACATATATTGTATTATGAGAAGCAGATCCCAACCGTTGACAAAATTCTAACTAAAATCAATGAAGATCGGGATTTACCTGGAAATTGCTCAGACAACTTAATTTAGGCTGGAAAAAACCAGTTAGGAAATCTTTTTAATTTAAGTTTATTACCGAAATAATATTCTATGCCATAAATACTTAGTGATAAAATAAACCTCCTAGTAGTGTAGTCCATTATTATAAAATTTCTAACCCATTCCTATGAAAAATATATGTGTCTAACAGATTTTGCAAAAGACACCGAACTAAAGAACACAGGTAGTTAACGAAGAAAAAAAAGGGTAAAAAATGATTTATTACTCTTTTAGTTCTTGAATAAACTATAGTATAAGAGGCAAACTCGGGTCTTTTTTCCTGAACTCAAAGCTCTTGAAGGGGGCGACCCCCCCCCCACCGCCCCCCTGGTTCCGCGCCTGCATTGGTAGCTGTTTGCGGAAATCCTGTCTTTGGAAAGTTTTTTACATTACACATATGTTCAAAATATGGCAAATTCTACTGGCAGTTGATTTAGAATGGATTCCCGTTCAGGGAAAGTTGGACTGAAAGGTAGGTTGCTTGATGGGCGTATCTATTTTTTTGTTTCAATATATACTAGTTTACTCAACAATAAAGAGACTAATACAACTGATCAGAAACTAATATCAGCGAAAAGTCATATATAAACTATCAAAACTTAAACAAGGTTTACCAATAAGTAAATGTCTACTAACCATGAAAGCTAAAATTTTTAATTCAGAGAGAATGAAAGGGTAGGATAAGAATAAACTTGGTTTTGAATTCGGTAAATTAAATTACCAATATTTTTGAAACAGTTTAATTTAGCCATAGCGTAAGCTCTAAAAAATATTCTAAATTTATGATTTAAAAAAACTGATGGCATACAAGATGTTTTAGTGAAAAAAATTATCAATGACATCATTCTTATACATGTCAGCACGATTTATATTTTATATAGCAGTTGTTTTCTGCGAATGTTGCTCTCGGTTCAGTACAGTTTCCCTGACGAGATCATGAGATGATCTAAACGTGTATGGAGAGAGGACAAGAGTTGTATTTGCAGGTAATAAACTGTTTTTATAAATTATTTCCTTTTTCTCTGCCTGAAAGGAAACTAACATATAGGTAAACATTTAAACATGACGGATTTTTTTATTTATAACTGAAATTTTTATTTTTAAAAAAGCCAATAACTGTTACGGAACTGTAACATAATGTGTGTCCAACATGCACTTATATAAAATTAATCTGAAGGTCTCTTCATAACCACGTTTCATATTTAAGGAAAATGTACTTATGTGATGACCAAAGCCACTCTGCGTTAATGTCATTAAAGAAAATATATTACCGTATTATTACCAACAAATTAATTGTTTGCAGAGTTTTGTGTTATTGATTAACTAAATTAATTTAGTAAATTAATTACAAACTTCAGTATGGCTGTAATTTACCGCAGCAAATATTTAGAATCCAAACAAATCAAAGACTCTGTTTCCAACGCAAAATGACGATCGGATAGAAGTTTTTGGATTAATTAAAGTCAAATGCGTTTTTATCGAAAACTCTCTTTTAATCCATTATTCTCTATTTCAATTAATTATAATAAAACAGAGAGATAAAATATCAAAAAAAGGCACTAACCTTTTTTTTTGTTCTTTTTAATTTATGCCGCTGCCGTTGTTGTTTTTGTCTTGCTTATTTTTTTTCGGTTCCTGATTTTGACATTTCAAAGCAGAAACAGTGGAACTTTATATTTCAGATATTTTTATTGGTGTTTTAATGAAATAACGGCTTCTTAAAATTTAAGGTTGTTTTACAAGCAAAGAAGAGATCAACTGCTTGTTCACTTGTCTTTTATTAAATTGATCCCGTTTTTTAAATGTAATGAACACAAATCAAAACAAACTTCAATCATCGGGAATTTTATGTCAATATAATTTATTTCTATTTTGATGATCATTACGCTACGTTGGAAATAAAGAGATTCCTTGGTAGATTGAGAATGGTAGATTGTGAATGGGTCGTAGCACTTTGACGTATAAGACCTTTTGTATGTTATCGTAATCTTATATCAGGCCTGGATTTTAAGACCCCTGGGGAGACCGGGTAAGTTTATATTTCTTCAGGCGTCAAGATGACGCCTTCCAAAATCTAAGTCTCCTACATTCGCATAGTGAGTGTCTCTGGTACACTGATGCAGAATTGCTGCACATTTTATTGAAATGGTATCTCAGAAAATAATGTCCTGTGAAGGGAGAAATCGAGAAGCTTTCCTGTGTTTTTGAGATTTATAAGGTTCTTTACTTGTCTAAGGCCAAGTATATTATTCCAATATAATTTGGTATGATTTTATTCCCATATCAAGAGCTCCTTTTCTATGTGACTTTTTAGTAGTTCCCAGAAAGATTTTGGGCAGAGAAAAGGAGTTTTTTCCCCTTCTTATGCGAGGTTGTCTGCCACTTTATTTTCTTTTATTTCCTTGTCGTCCATGCTAGTTCCTTTAGCATTTCGCTATAGTCTCAAGTCAACTTAAACTCGAAGGTGTTTAATCTGAGAGTTTTAACACTACTATCTGACATTCTGTATGTTTTGGCATTCTCAGTGTTTCTATTAAATCACTCGTCGGCGAATTTCTGCTTGAAAGATGATAGAGATATTTCTTAGGAAGTTAGAGAGCTAAAAGCCTGGGGCTGATACTCCCACTCTAATCCACTCTTCCGTCGCGAATTTAGTGAATCCTTATCTAATCAAGGTAATTTCTCTTCGCTCACTAAGTAGCCGCCAGTTACTACTTTATAATTCATGACAAAGTTATACTTTATCTACATGAAATGTCCTCAATAACATGAAAATATTCTTCCCTCTAAACAGTACAATTAAAATAAAATTATACAGAAAGTTTCATTAGCACTTCTAAAAAAATATAAATGTGTCTTGTATTACACACTCTTAACAGGTTTTGGCATTGAAAAAAATCACTATTTTTAAATTTTGTGTAAATGTAGAACGTGAGGTGTAGAGAAATGGCTTGCAGTTTTGCTATTTCAGTACTTACTTCATGATTTATTTAAAAAAATTGTATTTCTGACTTAAGATGAACGCCGAAGTTTCCCTATGTATCAGAAATAAACTTATTTAGATAGGTTTAAACGAAGTAACCTATCAGCTTTTTGACAGAGGAACTAATTGTAAAGCACATATGGGAAATCTTTCTAAAAAAGAGATGACTACACCGCAATCAACATGCCTATCAGTCAAGAAAGTCATGTGACTCAGCTCTTCACTGACTAGTAAGAAGAGTAGAGTCTGCTATGTATAAAAATAAAAGAGCGCTTAAAAGACTTTCTCGATACTGACAAAGCATTCGACCATATATACTTTATTTTCATGACAATATCCTTCAGAAGACGTGGCATTGCTGACACTTTATATGGATGGATACAAAACGTGCTTCAAAGCAAACTAGCACAATCAAATCTGTTGAAGGAATCCGTGGAGGTGTTGGTAATATCAGTGCCCACGGGGAATGGTTTGACCTCAACCTCAACGACCAAAGATATCATACCCAAAAATATGCTGACGATCTAACCAAACTAGTTGTGGAAGTACGGCAGATCAGAATTTATGCAGGAAGCTCTTACTATAGTGGAGGAGCGATGCACTAATTAGCATATTAGAGTAAAAACCACATGCATATCTCCGCTAAAAGAAGGAAGCTTGGCGAATTAAATCTACCATCTTTCTTGAATTTACAACTGCAGATAAGCCAACAGGTTACATACCTAAATATAATCTTGAATACAAAGCTTACGTTGAACCCACACTTGCAGAAAGTCATTACCTAAAGTAAAGTGATCATTATGCGGGCAAAAAGTGTATTGGGCACAACGTGGAAATTAAAACTGTACATTGTACATTGACTAACTGCGGTGGTAAGGATTATGATAACCTATGGAGCTCTCCAAATTCTAGAGACTGGCATGTCTGTGCGTCATGGGAGCCATGAAAAGCACTTGACAGCAACCATTGAAACTGTACTAAACCGCTCCCCAACTCATTGTTGGAGATAAGTAGTGGCACCATACTAAGAGTCTATAATTTTAACAGCTTCTACACCATTTAGACTGATTGAAAAGCAGGATACAATCAATCACTAAGTCAGCCAGGAAACTTCATTTGGTTTACAGACCTTAGCCTGCTACATCATCCATAGAGCATAAGAAAAGAACTTTCTCCTAATTGTATCGTTAAGGGATTTTGTACGATTCCTTATATGAGTCCATGTTTTTTGGGGATTTATAGATAATTAGACCTGTCTAGAATAATCCAGAAAGACGCTAAAATGAATTACTGTGATATACTAAGGTTTGAAAAATATTTCTTTCATTTAAAGAATTATTTAATCCTTATCTACAGTGACTTATAAAAAATATATCCACAATTTGTGGAGAATTTAAAAAAAAACAAAAACAATAAAATAGTTCACTACGCTAATTTGCGCCATCCTGTATTTATTTATGAATATTTTCCACAATGTCGCAATACCATGCACGAACTACGACAGTCACAAATAATTTAAGCCAAGACTCATCCAAGTCGATGAAGACTTGAATTGGCCGCAGTTTTTGGATCAAAAATTTATTTTTCTGCAAATTGTGCGTCGACCCCACCTAAACATATTGATGTTTGAGATTTATTTACTGGAAGGGAAGCTAATTTTTATAAAACTTACTGCATTAACAGCAAATTATTATCGTGAATTGAAAGTTATTAGTTTGTCATAATAACCTGTCAACAGCCAACCATCCAATCTTGAACAGATTGATTTCCTTTTTAAGGAAGTTGACGTTTCTTCGTCTATATGCTACCCTGGCTATTTTAAGAGATGCTCCTTCGAGTGACGGTATGAGTTTCTCGCACAACTCATGAAAAATTCAATATGGCGGCTCAAGTTAAGGTTTCTGTTCACATTTTCAAGCCCTGGCAAAAATAGCGAGCTTGAAGCAAGGTCGTTAGCGATCTCGAAGCGAGATCCAGATTTTGGTCGAAGATTTTGGAGGTATGTGAAAATGAAAATAGTCAAAATTTTAAAGGTGGCGAATTCAATACGGCGTATTAAAATTTTTAAAATTTGTGACTGAAACTGAATAAAGAAATCGATTCAAATTTTCCAAATTTTCGTATATAGGATGGCGTATTTAGTTCAATTCATAAGATAGCAGATTTCACTCGCGTATAGTATCGAATGAGGGCTACGTAAATACGTCACCTTAATATGAAAACTTGAAGAATTTGAACTGCAACCTTAAAATCCCCTGAGTACAAAGTTTCAGAGACAAATTGGGGTTTTTCCAAAACTTTTGAATCCGTTATCTTGACTGTTTTACGACAGTTTTGACGATATTTTAGAGATGGCAAATATATGAATATAAACCTAAATAGGTTCTGAAGGAGAAACTATACATATACAGCTTAGGGATAAAAAGTAAACTTGTCGTGTTATATAACCTCAAAAATAATGAAAAACCGCGATATTTGCACTTTAAGATTAAAACATCCTAAAAACCGAAGCAATACAATCTTTATATTCGTATTCAATGTGTCGAAAACCTTTAGACAAGGATATTCTGCTTTTTGGTTCCGAAATTTGTCGGCCTGTGAATGCGCCGATTAAGCATACATATATATTTGGTTGGTAAACGGGAAGATTAAAAATAAATAATTAACCAATACATCAAATTACAAAAATATATATTTTCCACCCTATATCGTACAATTTACGTAAACTTAATCCATAATTCCAATAAATAGGAGCGTAGCAAAGCATTGTAGCAAAAACTAAAGTCAAATAATAAAAATTAACATTATTCCTATAAAATCTTTTCTCACGAAATGTAGAAACACACTAATTGAAAAAAAAATCTTTATTTACTTTAATTATTAATTGTGAAAAGAAAGACAAATACTCCCGAGAAATAAATACCTTGCTGACTTTTATTGAGCAGTCGGCCGAATTAATTCTTGTTATGAGATTGGCTAAATTTTTTTCGGTCATAATAGTGTTTTATTATTTATTTTCATTGTTTGTTTAAAGATTGTAGGTAATACTAAAGATTACATTGACTTGTTTTTTTCTACGACGTTTCGATTAGATTGTATCTCTATTCATTGTTAAGTACAAACTGAAACTTTCGTTCCAAGGGTCAGAACTTATTTATAAATTGTGAGCGTGAGGTTTTACTTTGCCTTATATATATAGTTCTCAATTTGCTCAGTCTCACAAAGCAGCAACTGCCAAAGGTTTTTCAACAATAGGCTTATTAAAGATTTCATCATTATTTTTAGTGTTAGCTTCTCCTTTTTCTCACTGTTTTGATCGATTCCAATCAAAATCATGCAATGAAAATCATCAAAAAAGAATGTTTTCCCCCATATATATTATCCATAAATCCAATCCGAAACAGGGAGTTATTGAGATTTTAAAGTTGAGGGTAGAGCATTTGCAGTGAAGAAAAACGTAGGTAATTTTTTATTCAAAACTGAAGTTCAGTGTCGTAACTTTTAGACTGATGTCTGAGTACACGGATGTACTGAATAATATGGCAAGGAACGGTTGCACAGACTGGCGTGAGCCCCGGGCTACTCGGGCAAACGCGGGAATGAGTAAGCAGGCTGTCTTGCAAAATTGGATTCCGCAATTGAACCATATGGACTCCAATCAATTCTACCTGTCTCAATTGCCGTTAGCAAAAGGGAATTAAACTTGTTGCTGGAAAGCAAATTTATTGAATCGTGGAGGGGAGCTCTAGGAATAAGGTGTGTTAAGCAACATATAACTGGTCCTAGTGTACGGCGAACTAAGGAGCTCTCCTTAGTGAATAGTGGTGGAATTGTTGACACGAAATTTTCACCTCAGGAGCCATCTTCTTACTTGGATTCGCAAAGGCGACCGGCCGGGAATGATCTGCAGCTATGGTAAAGATATGTAAAAGGTCCAATAGAGGCCTAGGCGTTGATGATCTAGTATCACCACCATTTGTTTCATTCATTCATTTATTCAAGCCGAAAAGTTTTCAAAATTAACAAAATGACGGCCGTTTCTCGAAACAAAAGCAAGAACTTTTTTTTCGGTTGCCTGTTATATGTTTGATTATATAGTTTCAATTTTAGCAATTTTTTTATATAATTTATTTACCACAAAAGATTTCGTACAATTTATCAAAAAAGTAGAATAATATGAGCAAATATTTGCAAGTATCAACTTGTTTACGAAGTCGACTTATTACAATAATAGTTCGTAAACAAGTTGCTACCTACAAATATTTGCTCATATTATTCGACTTTTTGATAATCGTACTTAACCTTTTTTGGTACAAAATTATTTAAGAAATTTAAAATATGATAATTATATGGTTGTATTTTTCTTCACCGCAAAAGCACTAATCCTAACATTAAAATTTCGATAACTTCGTCGAAAATGACTTTTTCGAAAAACGGCAAAATACGTATACACTTTTTGGTTTCTATAATGATATATTTGACGGAGAACGCACTTTTTTTGCAAAAATCTCATTGCATGATTTGAAATGGAATCGGTCTGTATCTACCCCCCCCCCCCTCCCGCATTTTAGCATCCATGAAAACAAGTGTATTTGAAGACGCATATAACAAGGAACCTTCGAAAAAAAATTTAAAAAAAATTGTTTTTGAGAAAATAGCGTTTGTTAATTTTGAAAATTATTCGGTTGTCAAATTTTTTTCTGAGAGTTTAAGACTCATGTGACCTTAGCCAATTTGCAATAAAAAATAACTGTCATTTTACTTCACTGCAAAAGCTCTAAAGCTCAACTTTAAAATCTGACTAACATCCTTGAAAATCATTTCTTCGGAAAACGGTAAAATACGTCTACAATTTTTGGTGTTCTAGAATAATATATTTCACGGAGAAAGCTTTTATATTTTTTTGACTATTTTCACTGCATGATTTTGAATGGATCGGTCTTTTTTATGTTTAGTTCCATACATAGAATGTTCGTCAAGTATTTCAAACTCTCGACAATATATAGAGGGTGGTAAAATAACCTAAGTCTTTTATATAATTTTTCCCCACCCTAATGAAGATATGGGGCCCAAAAGAGGTATCTTGTGATTGATCTTTTGGACTTCAGCTTTTAAGTGGACTGCTGGCAGCTGTATATCAGATAAAAACCCACGAATTAAGACCATAAATAATATTTGTTATTACCAGGAATGGACTCGTAATTACAAATTTTGACAGGTGTCAGTTTTCAGAGCTAAAATATGGTTTTCTAGATAGTATAGATAATTATTTAATATATACAAATGGCTTTCTTTGTAAACGAGTAACTATTTGCTGTCCAAAATTGGATTCATGTAAAAGAGATCTTACAACAGCCCTATTTTCCAAATATAAGAGGCAAAACCGATTTTACGCATATAGCAGATTCAATATGGTAGATGAAATCACGTGACTAATTCTTTTGCAAAAATATGATTACAAAATTACTTGAGTAAGTCCAATTGAGGCCTATAAAAGCTCAAATTAAAAGTATCGAACTTTACTTTTTATCATGTGTGGCAAAGTTGACTTTATGCTATGTCAGATTCAATATGGCACCGTAGCCATGCGACTTTGATCTATTTTTTGCAAAAATATGACTACAACATCGCTGAATGGATACAATTGAGATCTGTAAGGGATTAAAATAAAGATTTTAAATACTACTTTGTAAATGTGTCTGGCAGAGTTGATTTTACGCTATGGCAGATTCCATATGGTGGTTGAAATCATGTGATTTTTTTTTTTTTTGGAAAAATATGATTATAAAATCACTTGAATATTTTCGATTGAAGTCTACAAGGACTCAAATTAAAATTCAAGAACTCTAGTATCCAAACATGTGTAGCAAAACTGAGTTGGTGGGTTCAATATGGCGACCAAAGTCAATTTTTCTTTAAATATGGCAATAGTACGTACCTCCAGATCCTAAAAATTCAGCCGACATATTGGATATGTCATATACGTAAAATCAATATTGACATTCATATTTGGAAAGTAGAGCTGAAGAGGTTTATTATGAGCTATTTTCAGACTCTTTAACGTGAAACCAATTTTGGAAAGAAGGTGGGTCATTTAATCACAAAGAATGCCTCAGAATATCTAAAAATCGAGTTTTCGCTCAGAACACTGATACCTGTCAAAATCTTGGGCCGTTCCTGACGTCCTTAGTAATATCAAAGGTTGTTTATATCCCAACTTTGAGAGTTTTTGCCGGTTATATAACATGTCAAAGCTTCATTAAACTATACTGTTCAAAAACTACATTCCAAAAAAGAAATCACTGCGAATTCCTTTGGAGCTCCATATCTCTGTTACAGGACAAGTAGGAAAAAAATTATATAAAACAGAAGGCTTACTTTGATACCTTGCATACATTGCTGGCAGTTTAACAATAGTGTAAAAATCATCACATGTTTTAAAATATACGTATTTTTATTTTCGAGTTGAATTTCATCTTATAGCAATATAAAATAACATACTTCTCGATGCACCTAAACTTATCTAATATGTAATACAATTACCAGAAGATGAACCACAAAATGTCTGGATATGAACATTGCATTGCTTGGCATTACCTGAAAAGAAAAAAATAATTAAATAATATATACTAAATAACTTCATTAACTTAAACGTATATCTTGCTCTCTACTTAGAAAAAAGCGCTACAAAATTAAGAAAAATATTATAGCAAACCTAGTGTTGCTAGTGAAATATAATATCTTTGACGAGCATTTCTTTATTATAAACTCACTAGAAACAAAAAGGAATTAAATCATCACAATATTATATAAAGAGAAAGAGGATTTTTGTTTATCCAGGGTAAACCCAAAAAGCACTAGATGAATCGCTACCATGTTCTATATACTTTATCTCGAAACAACATTAACTACAATAAAACACACAAATTTAAATAGATAATACCTCAGTGCCTAATATACACGGTTATGCTTATGTAGTGTCCTGGCTCTCCGCTACGCAGCGGACCCGTTGTGGTTCCCTGCACGCAACAACTTTCTCATAGTTCGGTCTACTTATCATTCGCTGACGTTACCTGTTTGATTATTAATACGCAAATATTATTTTCGAATTATTAAATATCAAACAACCATAATTAATTTTCTAGGCAAGTATTGTTTGGGGTTTGGGTGAATATTAAAATTATACCGACATCGGCAAATAAAATAAATATGAAGAGTATGTAGATCAAAATGAATTTATGGATGCAACTTGAAAATAAATTTCAATTTTTGCGGTATTGGTTTGATTATTTTATGAAAATCATGTTGAAACAGACAAGAAGTAATACCCAGAACTCATAATTCAGATAGCAAATACTTTCTGCTACCAGAAAGTCAAAACGCCAAAAAAAAATATCATATATTCCAAAGTTCAGTCAATTTAATACTGTTAGAAAATGGGTTGGCTACATTATTTTTCCGGGCGAAATGGGGATGCTAGTCATCAGAAGACGTATTTCAAATAAGTCTTTTTACCTCTACCAGTGGTACACATGGGATCAACAAAAACAATACTTTTATAGAGAATACTATACGTTATTGCCTTTTTATAAGTACTGTTGGAATATATCTTCAGCTTTATTATAATTCAGTATTGTTCACAAAGATTCTCCTAGAAACGTTGCGATCTTCCCCTAATTCTTATGAAAGCATCCTATTATTTTCTGGGAATGAAGCCAAGCAAAGCCGAGGTAATACTCTTTACAAAAAAGAGAAAAACGGAGAGACTTTCTACAGTTACACTGCCGGAAAGGACTCTTCAAGCCAAAGGAACAGTTAAATACCAACCAAGAACGCCATATGTGCTTTTTGAGCTTATCAACGAGCCTTTGAGTGCACGTAGGGTCTGACATCGAGAGTGCTATTTTGAATACACACTCTGGTAATCAGCTCCATGATCACGTACGCCGCTATTGTATGGTGGTCTAGTGCAACAAAGCGCAAACACCATCTTCAACTAGACAAAGTCCAAAGAATGGCATGTGTAGGAATAATAAGTGCGATGAGAACTTTCCCCACTGTCTGGGCTCTGGAGGTCCTAGTGCGCCTATCTTCTCTCCACTTATACATAGAGAACGTTTACGGCCTGAGTTGCCTAGAACATCTTGGAACTGGAACAGTTTGCTTCTTGAGTTGGAACGCATCACTCTCCGTGCAAACAGTTTACATGGCACCGTTTTTGAAACCCATCCAGTCTCTTGAAGTACTTTTGCCAAGTAAGGAGGATTGGGAAGAGGAGCAAAATCTTCCGAGAAATGGACACTGATGGTTTACAGATTAATCCTAACATGATGAAAGAGCTGAAGCCGGAGGGTTGGACAACGTGCGACAATCTTTACACCGGAAATTTATGATATTCTCCAATGTGGCTATCCTTGTGAGAGGGAAATAAACAGGAATAGACTAATAAACATATGCTCGGACAGTAGGGTTGCGATGATGGCTCCAAAGTCTAGTGCCCTAACTTCGCAACGAATGTTTGAGTGCAAGGATGTACTAAGGAACGGTTGCAGAATCAGACTTCTGTGGGGTTTTGCAACAGCATCCAATAACATATGAGTCAAATTTCAAACTTCTTTTACTAAGGAATCTAGTGTAAAAATATAAACATACAGTTAAAGGAACCAGCTGTGAACATAGAAGAAATAAAGGCTAATTATACACAGTGGCACTTAATGGTGTGGGACTTTACCACATGATATTTTTAGAACCGTTAATTTGAATGTCATAGAGTTTTATATATTTTGTTTTAAATTATAACAGAGTATAGTCATCAATCAATGGATCTGTCTGGGTCTATAAGTGTTTTTCTATATGATAAATTGCCTAATAGTAGAGGCCTACTCTGGCAAATTTAAGCAAGAAAATTGAGTGAACGTTTTCGTTGAAAGATTAGAGCAGCTTTGCTCGTCATCGCTCTTAAAGATCGACTGAAAATATCACGACTGTGACAGTCAGTGTCGCAGAACAAACAAACAGCTCCACACAGTAGCGCTTCCAGGAATTAAAGCTATACAGCGACATTTTTCAAAGGACTTTGAAATATGATTTGCATCTTTATACTTACAAGTCTAGTTTACTTGAAAACGACAGTCTACTGACTACAGATAGTGCAGAAACTTTACCAGTTGGATCTTGGAATAAGTAAGATCTATGCGAATCGACTTAAGACCATTCAAAAACCCAAAGAATAGATTGAGCGCCAAATTTTTGAAAACCACTGGTTTTTACTCCAAAATTTGAATGTCATAGAGTTTTATATATTTTGTTTTAAATTATAACAGAGTATAGTCATCAATCAATGGATCTGTCTGGGTCTATAAGTGTTTTTCTACATGATAAATTGCCTAATAGTAGAGGCCTACTCTGGCAAATTTAAGCAAGAAAATTGAGTGAACGTTTTCGTTGAAAGATTAGAGCAGCTTTGCTCGTCATCGCTCTTAAAGATCGACTGAAAATATCACGACTGTGACAGTCAGTGTCGCAGAACAAACAAACAGCTCCACACAGCAGCGCTTCCAGGAATTAAAGCTATACAGCGACATTTTTCAAAGGACTTTGAAATATGATTTGCATCTTTATACTTACAAGTCTAGTTTACTTGAAAACGACAGTCTACTGACTACAGATAGTGCAGAAACTTTACCAGTTGGATCTTGGAACAAGTAAGATCTATGCGAATCGACTTAAGACCATTCAAAAACCCAAAGAATAGATTGAGCGCCAAATTTTTGAAAACCACTGGTTTTTACTCCAAAATTTGTTCCGAAATTTCGTCGAAAAATTACATACATACATTTGATTAACATTTTATTGCATGTTTATTGTAAATAATTTCTCTGTACACATCAACAGAAATTTTTAAAAAGTTAATAAAAATAATGTATTTTTAAATTTATTTAAAATTCAAATTCTAAAGTGAAGAACTTTCCTTATTGGAAAATAATTTCGCTAAAATTAGCTGAATGATTGAGATAATATCAAATACCTCGCATTAATCGACTACGCCGAAATGTTTACGTATTTATCATCCAAATTAGCTTAACAGTCTAAATCAATTCCAAATTTCCCTGCAGCTATGATTTACCTTCGCACCTATCCAGAATAATCCAAACAAATCAGAGACGCCTGAGTAAATAGAGAAGCCTTTCTTGTCTTAAACACTGAATTTAAAATAAGGGTCTTCGCCAAATGAAAACATCATCCGAGCAAGCTATATTATCGCTTACGTTGCCTCACAAATTACACTGAATAAACACTGACGCCGGTCGTCGGAAACATTGTTAAGTTTCGGGTCTTGTTTACTTAAGAGGTTAAGTAAATTTTGTGCAAGTTTACTGTGTGGACGTTAAATTATTGTCTTGGACCTTTTAGCACTTGGGTAAAGGCAATATCTTTTGCATTTTCTTAATTAGGATATTTCCTTTTAGACTAATTTTTGGAATTTTTATCAAACAGATTTTTAATATTTATAAGAAATTAGAAACACTGAAAACATGGTTTCTAAATATTCAGTAATTGATGTTCGATGGTGTAGTTAAAATGTAAATGGCCTATCCCTTATTTGCGATATGAATGTCATATTTCAAAATTTACAATTTTTTAGGAGCAGTGGTTTTAATTTTTAATTGGAAGTAGCAATTTAAGTTTAATGTATTAAAATTTCACATTTAGGAATATTTAAAAGCAGTGTTTTATAAACACGAATAGTTACAAAAATAAAGAAAACAGTAAATGTATTTAGAGAAACGTATGTTATGCTTGTGACATTATTGTTGCAAAAATTTAAAAAAAAAATACAACCAAGGTATGTGAAAATATAACATTATTGTTACTATAAAATTTAATTTTCGCCCTTTTAGAACGGAACACCCTTTAGAAATATATATTATTATGTGTTATCACAACGGATTTGGGTAACAGGCAGAACATACTGATAACTAAAGGAACTAACATTTAATTTACTTAAACAAATAAACCCCTTAACGCCCAATTTTTTTTTTAAATCTTTAGCTAATTTTTGGAATGTATGTTCATTTTACGTAAATAAGCCATATTTTTTTTGCATTTTGGTTTCTTATTATTCAGAAAATTGTTGTCCTCATTTGAGTGAAATACTAAATATTAATTTCTAGGTACAAGATATATTTCTATAAAATGGTATCATAGGAACTCAAAAACATATTTTAATGTTTCAAAATTTTAAATTTATACTTTTTCCTATGAAATTTGTTAAAATATGAGCGTACACAAAGTGAAACATGGCATTTTGGGCAAAATGTATGAGGTTTGCTTGTATAGTTATTTTGCTGAGGCTGCTTCGTTCTCTTTCCAATTCCATGATTCATGCCATTATATGTTTCATCATTTGGGACATTACTGCGTGATGTGGATGGTAAACTAAAATGTCGTCCTCGACCAACACGCATATCATGACTTCTTTTTAGATAAGGATAGGCAACACCCATTTGGAACTCTTTTATAGAGTTTTTCTTCACTTTCTGGTGTATCATATTGTAAACTACAACAATTTACAATAACCTTATCAATCATACATGTAAGAAGACACTAATACCCTTTTTTCCTCGTACAGCAATGTCGTGTTTTTCTAGCAACCAATCATGAAAATCAGCACGACCCATATGCTTGTTGTAAGTTGCAATTAAAGAAGGCTGTGCTATAGAAACTTTTTGATGCTCTGTTTTATGCCATCTATGAACAACTGTAGCAAGGAAGTACAGTGACGTAATATGTTCCCAAGAAAACACATTTGTTGTCATTCCACTTGCATAGAAGAATTCTATTGATTCAAACTACCAGTCATATGAACATCGAGCTTCTTTATTCATCTGTTTGGAAACTTTGATAGGACATTTAGAGGTTCTATTTTCTCGGATGATTCCTGTAGCATGAAAACCTTGTTCTATCACCTGGCATAGTTGGTGAAAAATTGTCAAAATATATAACTTTTAGGATTTTCCAATATACGTAGCATATCTAGTACTACGCTTGTTTTCAGAGGCGCTCGCGCCTTTTGAGTATTTTTTGCTTCCCTTCCACAATATAAAGAAAAATTATAGCAGTATCCGTTACCTCTACACAAAGCCCACAATTCCAAATCAAATTGGATAGGTTTTTCTTTTATAAATTGTTTTAGGCCATAATGAACATAATATTTCACAATCATTTCATCTACTGAAAAGTACTTATGAAAACTACCCCATTTTTGAAAACGATTATGTAACGCCTCCATCAATAACCTTATTTTGAATGCTCTATCATCATTATTATTTTGGGCAGTTGTTTACAAAATGCATCAAAGATTTTACCTCAGTGTAGGTATTTCTACTAAAGGCTCCCAAATTTTTTTTTCGGATCAATAAGCTCATTCAGTAGCCAATGTATAATATCCCGTGAATATCAAAAAACCATCAAAAACTTTCAGGTCTTCGGGAGTAAATAAAAAATTGTGTTTGTTTTTTTGTTCGGTTGCATATCTCAGCATTTCATTTACCAGAAAGCCAATTAGCTCGTCCTCAAAACCCTAGCATTACATTTTTTTTTCATCTCTTCCAATTTGTCTTCACAATTTTTAGCTCCTGAGTAATCGTCATAAAACAGAGTTCGTTGACTCCATTTGGATGTCCAAAATTTATCCTTTTCTGACTTTTTTCTTTTGGCAAAAGAAGAAAGTTGGCGATTATGTTCTTCATCAGATTGAGTCCTATTTTCAGTGACTTCTAAATAATCTTGCACTTCAGCATCTATAAAAATTTCAGTTCATCTTGGAATATCTTTATTTATACCATCCTCATCTTTTGGAGGTAATGCTAAAATATCAGAATCTATATAATTAGAGTATAGGTAATTATGCGGCTTCTTCAAGATTCTCAAAATATTTTCTACTCATAGTTGGAAAACACGGACTTGGCTCAAAAAAATATACTCTATTAGCCCAGAATCCTTGATTGAGGACAGTCAAATTTGACAGATTGTTATAGACCAAGTTCAACAACTGACGACTAGAAACGAATTTATTTTCAAACAGGCAATGTGTAGATAAAAACAAGATTGAAATAGTTTTCTTACCTTTAAATGTAGAGAAAATATCACACAAGACTGGCGATATTTTTCAGTCTGACATCGAGGTCGGTAGGTGACAGGTTTAGAATATCCTACCTACATACCTTAGAATTTATATATCATATATCAGTTCTTTCCTGCGAATGTTGCGCTCGGGCCGATACAGCTCCACTGACGAGACCATAAGTTGGTCGAAAC
The DNA here is from genome assembly GCA_034092305.1 of Diaprepes abbreviatus. Lineage (NCBI taxonomy): Eukaryota > Metazoa > Arthropoda > Insecta > Coleoptera > Curculionidae > Diaprepes > Diaprepes abbreviatus. The sequence goes on from JASJET010000104.1 coordinate 3,202,882, forward strand.
GCGTATGGAGAGAGGACCAGAGTGGTGTTTGCAGGAAATAAACTGTTTGTATATATTCTTTCCTTTTCTCTGCCTGAAAGGAGAATACATATATAACAACCATTTAGGTATTTGTTTCGGTAAATCATGTTTTTTCTTTTCTGGAATTTCTACCTTTGCGGTATATCTAAATGAAAGTGAAATCTAATTTGTTTATTTCTTCCTTTTTCAATAACATCTATATAACAATATGACATTAGAAATGTCTTTACCTATTTTAATTAGTTTGGCTTCTAAATTTTAACCGGGGCCAAATTATTAGGAACAATTAAATTTTTTTTTCTCTATAGGTGGTCACATATACCTGTGAAGTTCTGATATAGATTTATCCCCATCAATATAAAGGTTGTGTGTATTAGCTCTAGTGGAATGGTTCTCTATTTTAGGTATAGAGTTAATGAACTGCCTAATATTTTCTTTAATGTTCTCATCAATTTTAGGATGTTTGCCATGCTTACCCCTCTTAACTTTTTCCAAAAAATTGTTCGCTACTTTATTTTGTTTCCCAAATACTATATGGATGAGGCGACCTGTGATATCCAAGGTGTTCATAAAAGTTTTCGTGCTTATTCTTATCAATGTATTATTGTTTATAAATTAAAAAGCCGTCTAATTTTTCTTTGAGGACTAAATCCACTTATCCGTATATATCGGTATCTAGGCTGAATTCGTAGCCTGCTATTTTGAATACATAGCCTTTGTTTCTCAATATTACCTAAAGAACAGTAATTTTTAAAATAATATTCCCTGTCTTCTTTTGTAAATTTTGTGGAATATTTATATCCACATTTTTCTAGCCAAGGAGTCTTAATTTATCTTTCTTTCCTTATTTTCTTATTTTTAATATTCATTTCATATTCCTTACCATGTTCCGACCTTCTTTCGAAACATTCGTTCGCCATTTTTCTGTGTTTATTTTCCTCTTTCTACCTCTTTTAGGTGGATTTGTGAGAATCATAGTTTCACTTTATATTCAATTTACAGACAAAATGCTACTCTGTTTATTTTGGCTATGATTTTTTACTCGCTCACTTTCAACACTACCAGAGTCAATTTCTTCAATTGGTATGTATTTTTTATCAACAATTGAGTCAATCTGATGAATGTATGTTTTGCGCAGTAAAACTAGCTTCCGAAACTTATGATATTTCCATTAAATATTTTCTAAGTTCTGTGTAATCAAAATTTATAGAGTTACAAAAATTTTCTTCAGGTTTATCTGCAGTGAAGATGATATAATATTGTTTAACTTACTATATTCTGTATCCAAAAACAAGTAATAAAATTCATCAGTGCTTGCAATGATGTTGATTTACATAAAAAATATTTCTCTCTTTTATTTAAATCGTGAGCTAGATTCATCATAATATTAGATTGTTGCTTTTTACTGCTTTAAAAACCTAAACAATTCTATCCAATTACAAGTTCACAATGATTATTGACATCTGAGTACCCACATTATCTTCCACTCTATCTATTTTGAGCTTTAAAAATATCAAGATGGAAATATTTTCATTTTAAATTGCATATCTGAAAAAAGAATGGTTAGAATAGCAAATTACAATAAGCCCACACCAGTTCCTTCTCTAGACTCAATTAGTTCCTAAATCCATATTAGTATTTCCTTTACTTGTTTAGCCTAAAACAATAAAAGTAACTAAGGCTTAATTTGACAGGTTTTAATGTGTACTTAATCAAAAATGAAAGGAGCTTTATTATCATTAATATATCCTAAAGGTTTTTAAGTTTTTCTATAAAGATTTTCTTCAATACAAAACTTCTTTATGAGTCCAGAGTACCAGGTTAAGCGATAACTGTTTTATGGTTACGGCACACAATGTTGAAATTAATTTTGTTCTGAAGCTTAATGTCATCATAGGTTCCCAATGGGGCCATACCGCCTTCAGTGAACACTGAAGTCTTTCAAGATAGCGGCAGCAGGTCCAGAATAACTGAGTGGCGTTAAGGTGACAAAATTGGGCGGTGGCGTATTGGAGAAATAATTAAAACATACCTTGAAACTTTTTTTCTTTGGTGTTGCCGCATATTTTTTTTTAGAATAAAAGTTAGTTTTACAATTCAGTTTGGTTTTTTCCATGGCAGAATTTGTATTTCATCATGTTTGAATCAAATAAAAAACACAAATAATGCAGTATTGAGTATTTGAACTATGGATTTACGTATTTTCTGATATGAAGCCATGAAACGTATTATGCTACACGAGCATTTAATTAAAATGCATGCTGAAAGTTAATATTGTCAGCGGCGAAAGATGTATTCTGTGTTCTTCATTAGAAAAATGAAAACAATTTCTTTGAGTAAAGAAAAATTGATGAAATGGTCAAAGACACTGAAATATCATCATGCAGATGCTCTACCTACTAACAAAGCACTACTCTTATAATATGTACGATTCATAAAAGAAGAAAATTTTTCAAAAATCATCCTTTCTTTAACAAAGGGAGAATCGATATTTAAAGCTATGACTACCTTTTTTCGTTAAAAAAAATTCTCTTTATATTATGTTGTCAGTGGCTATTGATTCAGCAATGGCGGGCGTCAAGGATTTGAAAGCAGTATCAAATGTACTCGCTGTATATTCATCGTTAATATTTGGTTGCGAAGAATCTGAACGAGTAACGGCATACATCACTCCATTACGTTATTAAAACAGCCAATAAAATTAAAAGCAATTCATTAAAAAAGAGATCTGTGTAGTGAAAATGGTGAAGATTTCAATCATTTGCTGCCTCACATATAAGTTATTTCGTTCTCTAAATGTATTTGTCTAAATCTAAACTAGATTTTGATGAAAACATCAAAGAAGAACTGTAGGTTAAATTGATTACATTCGAAAATGAAGTCGCTTATATAAAAGATTGTATCTAATATTTCATGAAGTAAATATACAATTATGTGGTGATGAGTTGAATTTAACTACAACAAAAAACGTCATAGCTGCTTTTGTGAGTACACGTCTTCTGTTCAAGCAGCATCTCGATAGAGATAAACACAGCTATTCGCAAAACGAGAAGATTTACTTAGTTATTGCTAACATTTGAACATTCTTAGTGCTGATTTGACGCAGGGGTTTCAAGATATTCTAACATACCGGATTGGGTTTTAGATCCTTTCTCAAATGCAGATAAGGCTGATTCAATAAGATTAGAAAAACAACTGGTAGAATTCACAACTAAGGAAGAACCTCAAGGTCAATTCGGAAATAGATACCAGAGATTCTGGCTCAAAAAATCAATACCAGGACTCTACCCAGGATTGTGGGAAACATTTTTAAAAGCATTTCCCTCATTATAATTTTAAAGAGACTTTCCCTCTGCACCATACAGACAATGCGTTTACATAAGGAGTTAAACGCCATTTATTTATAGATGAAAAACCACTTAAATCATAACTTTTCTTATGGCGTTTTACTGCATTTTGTAGATTTTGGTTCTAACTTTTTTAATATTTAATATTGTTTATCTTGCAAACTAAGCATCGTACCAAAATTTGTGAGATTTTTTTGTTTAAAATCGCTCAAAAGATACGTTGCAATATTAATAACTTTATAGCAAAATTCAAATATTCTAACAGTTATTTGTTTATAACAAAAAAAATAACTCGATCGCTATTGGACGTAGAAAGCAAATTTTTTGAAGAATGTGAACAGAAGAATAGCTTTCTGTATATCTGAGATGGAAACCCGTGCAATTAATAAATCAATTAGATGTGCTACGGGAACCCTTCACAGATGAAGCAGAAAATGCTTAGAGGCTAATGACAGTATTTTTAAATATTTACTAAAAGAACGTTATGATTAAAATAAGTTTATGTAAAACATTTTATTTATTTATAATGACAATATAATTCAAGGACAAATGAGATCGGACAATACATTCCTCATTCTATATCTACCTAAGTATTTGCAAAAGTTATATTAATCTCCTTCCGACCGTTAAGAAAGGGGGCAGACAGTATCTTCTCTGCAAATTCCACTCTAGCTCTCTCTCTGTACTAGTTTCGACCACCTAATGATCTCACCAGTAAAGCTGCAGCGAACCAAGAGCAAAATGCCCAGAAAACAACTGTCTACTTAAAATCAGCATATCCTGCCAACAGTTTACGCAATGGGGATTTTAAGAAGACAGTTATTTTTTGTGCATCCTTTCTTAAGGGTCGTAAAAAAATAAAATACATTTTAAAAAAGCATGATATTATCGTATGCCACAGGGCACATAATAAATTATATACATTGTTCACAAATTTAAAAAGTAAAACTCCTCTAATGAATAAATCAAATATAATATATTCGATCCCTTGCACAAATTGTCCCAAAAAATATATACGCATGACGAGCCAATTACTGAAAAACAAATTAAATGGCCATAAATATACAAAAAACGCCTCAACAGCGTTAAACAAACACACACAGGACGAAAAACACACTTTTGATTATAACAGTACCATTATAAAAAACAAAGATATGAATTACCCAAAATTACAGATAAAGGAATTGATTGAAATTAAAAAAGATAAAAACACTTAACGACAGAACAGATATGGGAAATTTGAGCCACATTTACGCAAGCCTAATTTAAACAAAAATATTAAATATTCGATCCGGTCAAATAAGAATCAAAAATGGAATATCCTCTTAAACATAAAACCAAACATATACCTTATTTGTTTTTTTATGCATTGTTAAATATAAAAAATATTAAAAAAATAAAACACATTCGCATTCCACGTATCCTCAGTAAACGATGTAAAATTTAAATTTTATTTAGAAACAGAACAGCAAAATGTCAAGGTGCGTACCGGTAAAATTAAGTATTTTTAAAAAACTTTAAAGTTTTGACTACTGTTTTTAAGTGTCTTGTTTGTTTTTCGAAAATGTAAATAGGTCTTTTATGTGATGTATTTTGATTATATATTTTTAGGAGGAAGGAATTTGGAAAATGCCTTGAATAAACGTCAATCGTTTTATGTATTTATTAAATATAGAACCTAAACCCAAGAAAAGACAAAATAAAGAAAAAAATTATATATATATATATATATATATATATATATATATATATATATATATATATATATATATATATATATACTCGTATAAACCAATATAAAAAAATCCAGTTAAAAATGAAAACATTTCAAATAAAAATATGCTTAGTTTATTTTACCGAAAAATATAAAAATATATTCCGTTTTATCTGAAATTCGTCAGCAGAATGCATGTGTAATATAGTAGAGTAATACATTTGAAAAGAAAATAAAACTTACTTTATGAATATGTTTACCATTATATTTAATATTATACAGATATTTTTGTACTATTATATATTAGTTTTCTTGTTTGCTTGGTTTTTAATACGGAGAAGAGGACAGGAAATAGTGTATTTCAAATTTTTCTGGCATTATCATAGAAATAGAAGAATAAACGTATGTAAGTTATAAAAAAAAAATTTAGTTAAAGTTTAGAAAATTATTAAACGTTTCCTAAACATTTATTCGAATAGATTATAATTTTCGTAAAATACTTGGTTGGTCTTACTTGACCGATACTTGTCAGAATTCTTATAACTTTTTCCATTATTACATTCTCAAATATTTGTAAAGTAAAGTTAGAATTTTCAAAGATGCATATCCTACATCATTTCACTAGAAACGCGCTTCGTTCTCGCATTTCTGGTCTGCTGCAGACCCATATTGCAAGCGCATCATTCTTTATCCCTGTCTTCCTAGCACTACTATGAACCCGCATTAGAAGAAACGTCATCCTTGTTCTCCTCATTTCTAATCTGTCGAGGTCCCGTATAACCAGAGACCATATTTTTCTTTTTCTTTCTGGCGCTACTTGTACTACGAGTTGCATTGTCTTTTTCTCTTATTCTTGATACTTATGATCATCATTTCCTAACGGACCGTTAGTACTGTATTAGGGTTAGTGATCTCATATAGTTATAAATTTATTTATTTTATCGATACCTATATGCAGCTGGTAGCAACACTATATAAGACAACCGACCAATTACTTGCTTGATCAAAATATGTAATCGTATAAATTTTTTTTTTTCATTACGGGAAATACTAGATTTAACGCTTTCATGTATAATTTTTTATTTAGAATTTTGTTTATTATTTGTGGTGTGTATCCACTGTTAATAGCAATTTGTTTAATAATGTTTAGTTCTTTTTCAAAATTTACTTGGTTTAAAGGAACTGTAATACGTCTATGTAACATACTATGGAACGTTGACATTTTATGTTGTATTGGGTGACAAGAAGAATTGTGTATGGTTGTGTCTGTATTTTATTATTGTTTCCAATAGTTGTGTCTGTATTTTATTATTGTTTCCAATGCTCAAAATGTTTTAAAAGCAATGCTGAGTAAATATAAATGCTATTAGTGACTTTAGTAATTAATTAGTATGTATATAAAATAATAATTGTTTACTGCTAAATAAAAAATGAGTAATTTTAAAAATCAACCCACATATAAAAGAACAAATTTTATTTAACACGACGTTTCGGTATATAAATAATTTTATATTTTATAACAATATTTTCATCTGCATGAATATAATAAGCGACCATTTAAATTATTTTTTGGATCGCGGAAAAATATCCAAAAACAGCTCTTAATTAATCCGATTGTTTTAGATAATAGAATGTTTATAATGGTTCGATAGTTACCTATTAATTAATAAAAAATTATTATAAATGAATTATTTTTCGAGTTATTAATGATAGTAGTTACACATCCAAATCGTCTAACGACAATAAAATCAACGTTTTGCAATACTGTTTTATTAATAAAATTGTTTCCAGACCGTAGTGAATCATTTCAATTTACTTATATCTGTTTCCAAAGTTTTCTTTTGTTTTGCACATGTTCAGATCGCCCGACAATAATAAAATCAAAGTTTTGCAATCTTAACCTAATAATAAAAGTCTCGTCAGAGGGTAGCGAATCATTCCAATTCATTTATATGTTTTTCAAATGTTTGTTTTTGTTTATAAAGTCGTGCAAATATCCAAATCATCTGATAACAAGAAACTCGTTTTTCAATATTTTATTTATAATAACTGCTGTCAGATGGTAGCTAAACATTTTAAATTACGTCTTGTACCCATCCAAATTATCTGATCATGGTAAAATTTACAATATTTCATCAAAATTGAAACTATTCAAACTTTATATGGTAGTGAATCATGACGCTATATAAAAAAATCTACAATTTCAAACTAGAAATAGTGACTGGCGTTATTTTTTCTTCATAAAAATATTAAGAAACTAAAGCATTCTTATGCACGATGAGAGTCAATCGTTCTGACTTAGTTATGAGTTTTTTCTACAACCTCGAACGGGTGAATAACACATTTGCATACGAATAAAACACTAGATTATTTTTTCCTATTGTACAACTTGAAAAATCCTCAGACGGAAGTTAGTTGTTCCCAGGTACATTTTTTTTCAATAAACTAATATTAACTATTACTCATATTGCACCTTAATTGGGGGTTTTAAATGTCAACGATTGTTCGAATTTAACTACATAAATATTATTAAAAAAAGTACTTGACATTTAGAGCCATTTTAGCAGGAAATGTTCGGATTTGTCTATTTTATTGTTAACGAAACCCTTCATAGCGATATTAAAACTTCCAATCAGTAATGTGAGCACCCAAATGATAAGTAGATTTCATTTCAATATACCTATAAAATGACATGCGATTCAACAACTATTTTCAATTAAAATTGTATGGGTTTAGTCAAACTGATATAAAGTTAAAATTGCACTCCCAAAAACGTGCTGCTTATTTTATTAAAATATCTAGAAATAGCACAATAAATAAAATAAAAAATATATTCATGTGGTTTATTTCATCTTATAGATGCGATAAAACGCGTTTCTGCCAATAGTAAATTTCGTGACCTTGCTTGTATTTCAATCAGCTAATTACACTAGAAAAAAATGTTCAATTTAAAATAATACAGACACATATTATTTCATCTTAACAAGATAAAATAAAGGCATTTCCTCCAAAAGCAAATTCCAATGCGGATTTTTATTGAATTAAACCTGATTTTACTGTGTACTTTTCATCGTGTTGCTTCCTGGTCCTATTTTATATTATTTATGTGAAATCCTAAATAAAAGATTTTTGCTTAAAATGGTTTTTGAGGAAGACCAAAACCCCCGTATTTTTTCCAGTAAGAAAAATATGAGCTAAAATTCGGAAAATTCAATAGAAAATCCACAAGTCATACCTCTTTACAAGTAGAATTTTAACGAAGTTACTAAATTTTTGGGCATGAGTATGTTCGCCCGGATTTATATTATTTATTATACATCCGGAAAATCTGATTCTTGCGGGAAAAGAATGCTTATGGTTTCCATACTGCCGGTATGTAGTTAAATTTTCCGCGCCATGCCCAGAAATGCAATTTTCCGACTGTTTTCAGAATGTCCATGTATAGTGATCGCGTGCCGTATACCGCAGTACTGTACGCGCGATCATTCCACGCCGTCACTCGTCGGCGGAGCGGGAGCTCGGGCTGGCTATTTAAGCTCGAGCTATCGTAGAAGCACGTTCATCCTACCGTCAATCTCTTCAAATATCACTTCCATGTACGGCACAACGGGTATCTGGGAAGGTGTCAGTTGGAATCCAACTGATGAGTCCTACGACTGGCACCGGGACGAAATACCCAAAATTTTTCCACGAAGCGCAATTCAGAGCCACAAGGGGCCGGCCTGATTGTGATATGGCATCCCTGGGGTCGTTAGCGCCGCTAACGTGAATCCACGTCCAGGGTGTGAGTTCCCACAAGTTTTCAGTTCATCTCAATCGTCGTCGCATTCAGAAACTGGGATACAGATCCTAAATGGCCACGCCAATGAGATATCTAGAAGGCGGGGATATCGTAGAAGCACGTTGATCCTACCGTCCTGCTCTGACGCGAAATCCTTTTAAATATCATTTCCAAGTTAATGCATGTACGGCACAACGGGTGTCTGGGAAGGTGTCAGTCGAAATCCCACTAATGAGTCCTACGACTGGCACCGGGACGAAACACCCAAAATTTTTCCACGAAGCGTAATTCAGAGCCGCAAGGGGCCGGCCTGATTGTTATAGAGTTGATCATTTATTTGGGGAGAACTGCACATTCTCCACTCGAGTAAACAGTCTCAACGGACTACCTGGGTCGCCCGCCGGACGGCGCCTTTCTGGTCTAGCAATGTACGTGAGGCTAGGTATGTGTATACATGTGTTTCACCATCCATTTCCTTCCTTGCGTCCTACCCCGCTAATGGCCAGTATTATCGAGGACTCTTGTAAGGACGGGCAATGCTGTGTCATTCTACCGACACTGCCGAGGACCCTTATAAATACGGACAGTGTCGATTCCTTTCCTAATTTCCTACCGAGGATCCTTACAAGTGCAGGTAGTATCGGTTCCTTTCTTTCCTTCCTACCATCATCTATACACACGCATTTCATGTCGTCGGTTTTGTTTTGTTTCCGTAATGACCAGGAATGTGTTATATGTCCTTTGATAAGGAAGCCTAACAACTGCCGGCCCGACGTTTATTGCCGCCGTTGCGTGTAGGGATGCCGCCTACCGCCGATTGGTGCCGGGTTACTGTAGACATATCGCGTGTACTGTCGCCAGTTGAATTTTTAGTAAGAGGCCCCGTGAACAGCGGCCCAAATTTTTAGTCACAGAGCGTCGAGGATTTAAATATGAGGCCTCGTGAACAGCGCCGCGAATTTAAGTACGAGCCGTCATGAAAAGCGTCTCAAATTTGTAGTGCGAAGAAACATAAATAGCATCGTGAATGATACCGCTGGGTTACCATCTGCCGCTACCGACAAGTAGTAGATACAGTGCACTTAACATACTCTTGTCCTATCGGCCCATCTTAGGTTGTAGTTTAGTTTTAGGCCATATTTTTGTAGAAAGTATGGAATACAGGATTCAGGATGTTTGAAAAACCGTTTGTTTCATTACCAAGTTTCCATTCCTAATATTCCAGGTAACATCTGGCAGTCGGCAGCCAACACTAATACGCGCAATTGATCCCTGGCTTGCCGTGTCTCCACTGTAACAACCTGCCTGGTGCATAAGTGAGTCCTCTGCCGCCGTAACAAAAAGGGTAGATCCGTAGATTAGAATTCCCAAAACCGATCGCTGTCACCTTATTAATTTAGCTGGAATTACTATTTACTTACAAACTGCGAAAAGGTTTTCGATATTAGCTGTAGGTCAGGAAAATTTTGGAAAACTAATCTAATTCACATCAATCCTTAGTGTTTGTCGTAGCAATCCATACGTTTTTCCAGAATGCAGAAATTTTTTTACTTTTGTAAAAAACAGCTCTAGCTCCAATCTAAACGATACCGCTTATAAATTGCTGATAATGTGTAGCATATCGCTCTGAATGTATTGAACATATTAGGAACTTTTTTTTAAAAGAAGCCTCTTAGAGATTGTTATCTAGTCCCGAAAACTAGAATCATCTGTGGTCAAAATTCACAAAGATGTTGTATTTGTTTATAATTTTTTAAACACATTGATTTTGAAACACTGTAGAACTGTCAAATTTCAATATTTTAACATTCTGAAAAAGGCATAGTAGTTACTACCCCAAACAATAGCAGCTGATGTGCGTTGGACTATTTTTCCTGCCCTACACTTAATATCAAAAAGTTTTTCGCGAGTTATAAACAAATAGTAATTGCGGATAAATTATTAATGAAGCATTGATATATTAACACCAACTTAGTAGTTTTTCTTTTCAATTTTAATAATTATTATCAGTGTTCTCGCAAGATTCTTTCAACACAATTTCAACACTTTTTTCCAGTGTAATATAGCGAGGCCAGCAAGGCCGCCAAAGTTGTCGCATCTGTAAAATGTTCCTGCAAGTAAAATTAACGAGTTTTTACAAAATTCACTATTTTTTATAACACTATAATAAACTGAAAATCATAATCAGTTAGAAATATCAGATTCCTGATTTTCTTTTTATTTGTTTCGATAAATATTGGAGAAATAAACTTTTACAGCCAGATTCACTAAGGAGATTTAAGATTTAAACCCAATCTAATTGCCATGAAATTTAAATCTTATAGTCGGCCAGTTTTGTTGTGCTTATAATATTATCATAATTTATATTAGATATGTCAATACATAAACGCTTATATAGGGATATTAAGGATAAGAACCTTGCGATAAATCCTTGAAATATTTAGGAGAAATAGTTGTATCCCGAAAATAAATAAAGTTCTCCGTTTTTATCGGTTCAGTAATAAAACAAGATGATTTTTTTATGCTTTTATTTTTAGGGTTTAAAATTTGCTTGACTTACTGTTGCTCTTGTCAGTTTAAGACCTCTGCTGTCAATTTAGGGCGATTTTAATATTAGTGAATCCGGCTGTTAAAATTTAGGTATTTTAGCCGAAATCTTCAACTCGCCTGTGGTACTACTTCTTCGCATAGTCGAGCTCGGTCGGTGTTACACAGTGCACAGGTACTACACGCGTTTTACGAGTTTTGTTGTTTATTATCTATTTTTGCACTAAAATGGAAAAAGTATTTGTAAAGAGGCAAAATGATAATTTGCCTAAAATCTACGTATACATTTAGAGACTTGTTTTTTCATATCGGTCCAAATAAAATTCTCAATAATAATCATAGTCGGATATTCCGAAAAGGAGTAGAAAATAAGTGACTATGAAAATGAGCACACAGATTGTGATATGCATTACAAACTACTCCTAGCAGTGGATAGGAAATCTGACATCATACCGCGCTTGCGAACTCATTATCATACGATTTAATTTAGATCTCTTATAACTCGGTCACTTTATGGAGATACATTAATAGTTCTTTAGCAGTTTTACCACATTTGCTATAGTTTTTGCTTTCATAAAAAGGTCTTGTGGACATCTTGGTTATTCATTAATACGCAGTGTTAAAAATTATGCGCTAAAGCAATACGGAGCCTATATCCTAGAGGTCCCTGTAATGATAAATTGTTAAAAGAATTACCTAATACAAATATAAATAAATATTATAATAAATAAATAGCTAAACGAAACCGACTTTATCCATATTTATTACAGCAAAGGATGGCTGATTTAAATAAGTTAGCGACATATATTTAAAAATTCCCTTCGTGCTAAAGTATGACAGGTCTAACAACTAAAATCTTATTAAGATGTCTTTGTATAAAAGATCTGCCAAGAATATCATAATTCATGATTAATCACTGTATAATACTGTATTCAAACTTTACAGAACCACTTGTTGGTTTATGAAATGAATCTTTCCGTAAGCGTATAATTTGATTTAATGTGTTTTTTAGAAATAAAGAAAATGCCGGGATTGCTGTAGTTTAAAAGATAAAATTTATTTTTCTACACCACTATATAGGGTAAAAATAGTTCCAGGACCGTGTTTGTCAGTATGTCGTTCTGTCGTTAGATTGTACAAAATTCCATATATAAACTGATGTCAACATATATCTATTTTTTAAGGATGGCTCTTAATAACAACATTTGCTGTTAAAAAAATCATAAAGAGAGGAAATTATTCATTTTAGTTCACAATCCGGACAAGTAACATGTTTAATATCAAAGTCATTTGAAGTTTAAGATTATAACTTCATCATCGTTAATTCATATATTAGATATTTTTCCAGTGATTTTATATTAAAATAATGAGTTTTTAATAATTCGTTTAAATTCCATGCAACTAAAATTACCATCAAGAAATAGTCGAAATACGAGATTTTGCTATTCATTTTTAGAAAAATGTATTCCACGCTTTGGGTATGCTTACGATTAAACTTATTTTGACAAATATATACATTTATAGAGAATAATTGAGAATTAAGAAAAACTGAAATTACGAAGTGTATAACTTTTAAAAGTAATTTATAGGAATCAACCAATAAAAGAAAAATGTGATAAACACAGTTTATTGTTGTTTTAACAATTATTATTAAATTTTTTGATAGTATCGAATTTTTGTAAAAAGTATATGCATAAGAATTCAAAAAAACTGTTGCTATATATCATTCTATATATTATTCTAAATAAGTTTAATGAAGACAAACTGTTCACGAAAGCCGATTTGGACCCTTTATACACCTTTTTTGCGGATATCAGAAGATTTCCGAAGCTTCTAGAAGCATTTCCATACCACATGGTGTAATAAAAATAAGAAAAAGGAATACTCTGGCAATTTCTAGATCTTCTCTCATAGACGTTTCATATTAAAAATAAGGAAACAGAGCTTTCTTAAAAATTCCAGACCTTCTTTCACAGAAAATTAACAAAGGTATAATTAATTAAATAATCATAAACCTAAAACCCTATAAAAACTCAAGCTAATACTGTGAAATGTATAATGCTATAAAGTCCGTTACATTGCCCTCTTCCAAGTCTTGATCGTCCCGATCAACCTTCTTGATTCTGATAATGGACCAATCTGTCAAAATACAAGACTTTCATCTTTGCATGAGGGCTTTTCTGAATTCGGTATATGAGTCGTTTAGTCAGGTCATTACGTTGTACGGGCATTCCCATGACTTCTAAAGCTTTGGTGAACGCCCTTGTGTTCTTTTCGGATTGTGCAAACACATTTTGTTACCAGCCATATATCCACCAGTACTGGCTTTGAGGTCATAACGGGCCTTCACTCTGTGGCTTTCTATTTATATTAATCGCTGTGTCTTCTCAAAGATGACCTATAGGATGTTCTTCTTCCATAGTCCCTTTCGCGGTCGCAGTTCCTCTCGACGTACCTTCTCGAAGATGACATGTAAGACGTTCTTCTTCCGTAGTCCCTTTTGCGGTTGGGTTCCTCTTGCCCCGTTTGTCGCGAGTTCTCCTTCTATCCCTTCGATAACGCTCATTTCTGCTTTCACCTCTACTAGTAATAATTTCCGGACAATTTCGGTAGAAGTTACCGTTGAATCAGGACTAGTAACAATGCATGTTATTCGAATAGTACCGGTGATCCTGACCCATTGTTCTTGGTTTAACATAAGTGACTCTAATGCTGCACTTGCATACTTCAACTCCATCGCAAGTCTTGACGGTAACTGCAGCATCTTTTTTATCTTTGTATACAGCAAATGCAAAACAGGGGATATTTTTAGTTAACCAAACTTCTTTAAGTTCACCGTAAGGGGCAAATACTTTTTCCAAGTCGCTCCTTCGAATTTTATCCCCTATATCAGCAATATGAAGCCGATAGTCATCAGGATTGCTGTCAGGAGCAGTACTGCTAGTACAGCGGCTTTGTACGTGCACCTCTTGACCACACTTCCAACAATGAATTCTATTTCTGCTATGGAAGGTTGTGTTTTTGTTGTTATGTGTTTTTCGTTTGTTTAAAAATTCTTGCATTTCCCTCATTAGCCTCATGAAGATTTTCTTGTTGGTCTTCTGGAAAACGTTGACTCGCCTTATGATTCTTCTTTGGTTGATGTGTGTTTGGCTGTTTAAAACCGAAGGGCATAAGCAAAAGCCTCGGAAATTTTCTTCAATTGAACCATTCTTAGAGTTTAATTTGTTTATGGGTAGCGTAAGCCTTCGATAAAACTACTTACTGCCAACTCTTGCTTTATTTCTTCAGGACATGTTGGCTAAGTCAAATTTATATCCGCCTCATATTCTTGAAGACTTTCGTTGTATTTTGTCTTCTTCCTTAGAGTTGGGCCTTATAAACTTCTTGGAGGTGGGCTTCTCCATAGTGCATCTCCAGAAAAATAACAATAAACTCTTAACTATTGTGTTTTTGTTTGAGTATGTTACATAGAACCTCCACTTCGTAGTGCTAGAAAAAGAGCACGTGCCTTTTCCGGTAACCTCCAATTATTGCCAAGGTACTTTGCCGTCGAAGGTAGGTGGCTTCATCATACTAGTTACAGGAACGCCATCTACCTTTATTATACCTATACTGGCTACCTTCTCGATTTGCCAATGTAATTGTTGCATATCTTCGCCATGTATGTTTTCTCTAATTTTACTAATCTTCTGTTACATTTCTTGTTCTATGTACTTCATATCTTCTGGATTTTCTTTAATGTGTTCTTTTAGTTCTTATGTCCTATCTTTTTGACTTTTCTTAAGTTCCTGTCTCATGTCCTCCAGGCTTGTTTTCAGTTCTTGTTTTATACTTTCCTGATTTATCTCAATGTCTTCTTTCAATTCTTGGTTAACGTTTTCTTGGCTTGTTTTCAGTGTCATCAATTCTTGTTTCATATCATCTTGGTTTGTCGTTAATTCTTGTTTTATATCGTCTAGATTTTTCATCGTATCTTCTTTCAATTCTTGTTTCATATCGTTTTGATGTTTTGTCATATCTTCTTTCCATTCTTGTTTCATCTCTCGTATCATCATCAATGTCTGATTTATACTAGTTTGACGCTGCTCTTCCATTTTTGTTTCCTGTTTTCTAGTGTTTACTGGTATACAATTTCAATTATCTTATTTTTGTGTAATCTCTTCAGGATTTTATCCCACTTCCGACACCAATTTGCGGTCGGCCTGTCTTTATATCTACTGTATTGTGGCATAACCTTTTATCTTTACTATTCTGACAACTTGTTAAACAATTCAACTTACTTCCACGACTTCTGAAAACAAACTGTCCACGAAAGCCGATTCGGATTCTATATATATACCCTTTTTGCGGATTCCAGAAGATTTCCGAATTTTCTAGAAGGATTTTCAAACTACATGTTATAATAAAAATAAAAAAAGGAAAACAATATAAAATCATTGCTGTTTTCAATTCAAGTAACTCTCTGGGAAGTCGGCTCACTAAGGTCAAACCAACAACCTAAAGAGACAGTTTGTATCAGATACCATGTGAATGAGGAAACTCCTACATGGGCGAAACAAAGAGACTCCTTGACGTAAGGATCAAAGAATATCAAAAATACACATCTCGAGAAGGAACAGAAAAATCTGGTGCCGCCAACCATGCTTAGACTCATGGACACCACATAAAATGGTCTGAAGGTAAAATTCTACACAGAGAACAACACTGGAGAAAACGAAACTGCAAAGAAGCCGCGGTTATACAATAGATCCTGAGTTGTTTTACTGAACCATCTTTATATATAAGAGAAGTCTGGAAACCACTTCTTAATAATTGTAAATTAAAACTAAATGCAGCATAAAAATGAGATTTTTCCATAGCAGGCATGACCACACCCATCTCAATTACACTCCACTGCATTCGTTTTTAGTATAAATAGTACTGTAGCTTAGGAATTTATTTAGTTTCACTTGAAAACTGCTATAGATAGGTACTAGCCGAGACGTCGTGATATTCAACAAAAAATAAAGACAAAGGAAGTTCAACAGATATCTCCTACTTCGCAGAAAACATTGTTGTCTATGACCTTCAAATAAACGTTACAAACCTTGTTTCATAGACGTCTCATGAAGAAATTAACAAAGATAAAATTAATTAAATCTATTATGAACTCGTAGAAAATAAACCGAAAACCCTACAAACTACAAACTAATACTATGAAATGTATAATGCTAAAAAGTCCGTTACTATATATATATATATATATATATATATATATATATATATATATATGTATATATTTCTATACGTTACGCATAATGCTAATCGCACCCATGTGAGGACGGAAGGAATAATTTGTGATACTTAAAAAAATGTCGAAAAAAATATTTTATCCATATTATTTTTAATAACATGTAAAACACGAAAATCAATATATTCTAAAAACACAGCACATCCTACCATTTGTACATAAGCGCACAATGATTGACTTTTCTGACTTCAAAATCACGCTAAAATACTTATTTTCTCTCAAAATTAATCCTGAAAATTAACTCAAAATTTCCTTGCGGCTGTTTTAACTTCACACCTATCCAAATTAATCTAAACAAATCAGGGATGCCTGGATAAACTGAAGGACCCCTTCTTGTCTTAAGCACCGAATTTAAAATAAGGGTTTTGGCCAAATGAAAACATCATCCGAGTAAGGTATATTATCGCTTACGTTGCCCCACGAATTACATTAAATCAACACTGGTGTCGACCGCCGGAAACATTGTCAAGTTTGGGTCTCTTTACCCAAAAGGTTAAGGAAGTTTGGTAAGTTTACTGAGTGGACATTAAAGTTAGGTTTTGGATTTTCACACACAGGTTTTTTTTTGTTTTTGTTTCAGTTCGTTTTGTAAGAAGCGAACAAAATATAATATTGTGAGATTTATATGTTTTATATGTCTTAATATAGGGCAATGGAAAAATTTGATTTAATGTTGCACAAAAAATTAAACAATTAATTTTAAACATTTAAATAAATATAATTGATTACATCAACGAAAATGATATAATTTATTACGTGCATTAAAAAAAATTGTGAAACTTATTCAAAAGGCACAGAAAGCGATTTTTATGAAAATATAGAGGAAAGAGGCGAATAAATTAACAGAAACTGAAGATTGTATGAAAAACTATAGGTCGAATACTTAAAGAAACTTTTCAAAGAAGATAACTAGCTGCACTATATACTCTATTGATTTTCGGGATGGGGGACGAGTGATTTATTCCTTCGGGCGTTACTTTGATGCCTTTCAGAATACCGTTACTTCCTCAATTTTATCTAATTTTGTTTCTAACTCTGGAGCTCCTTTCTTATGTGACTATTTGCTAATCCATAGACAGACGCTGTGCCGAGAAAAGAATTTTGCTCCCTCGTTTCCTTTAATTTCCTTGTGTCCAGACATTCATATTAGGATTACCTTGTTGTTCCTTGCCAATTGCTTTACAACTACAGTCCCAAGTGAACGTAGACACGTAGGTTTTTTATTTGAGAGCTTTTAGCGCTGCTTGGCTATGTGAAAATAAGTATATTTTAGCTTTCTTAGTGTTTCATTTTCTGCTTCAAAGCATGAAAGATAGTGGGGATGTTTCCTAGGGATTTGGTAATCCCGAGGCCTGGGTCTGATACTCCCACTCCAATTCTCTCATTAATTGTGAACCAATCAGTAACATGTACCTTTGAATTCTTCTCTATTCAAAGTTATTCGTCTCCGTTTTATTCGCTTAGTGGCAGTCAGATACTACTTCATAGCTATGTCGCTTTCAATATGAATCCGGTAATTACTCCAGAATTTTCATATGTCCAACAAAATTTCACGGTTTGAGATATCCTTTTTGGAACAGCTCAAAGGCCTACGTTACTGCCACCTTCATCATTCATTCAGTCATTGCTTCTATTGTCATTATGGGGCATAGCCCCCATAAGTCCTGCACAGACTAATCTCTGTAATTTTTACGGCTTTCCTTCAGCTACTGCTTGCCGTGTCTTTGGCCACCATACTAAAGTAGCGTATGTGATCATAGGTTTGAGGTTCGTCTCATATGATCATATAGTCTCAAACCCCAGGCCTTCACAAAGATTCTCCGGGATTTCAGGTTATTTTCTGGTTTATTATTACTCCAGGATATTTAACCTCTTTGCAAAAGCTCAGTGTTGTTCAATTTTATGTTAAAGCTTATGACTTTTGTTGTCATCATAGATAAAGTGTTATCTTACACGAGCGGGTTTTGATTTTAAGACTTATTATTACTACTGGTGGTTGCTTTTTTTGACATAGACGTTCTATCGATCAATTTTCAATTTCACACTAAGACTAATCAAGTCCAAGCAATATTCCTTATAAACGATTTGACGTAATATATTTGGACAACTTTATAAACACAGAATTGAAATATGAACAATTGGTTTAACAGTAGTAAGCTCCTAAATAGGCTTGTAGCGAGGCATTTCCGCTTGCTAGTGGAACAAATCTACTTAAAAGTTGCTAAAATATGCATGACACTTTCAAAGTTTTAAGTAAGTTCATTTAGTTTTGTGTTTTGGTCTAGATTGTGCACTACTAATATTTAATCAGGCTGGCAACATAAAGCAGAAGGAAATTTAACATACCTTCAATTGAAATTTGGATTGGTGTAAAAACATGTGCATGTTAAGGTAAAATTTTAGTAGGGAAATTCATCTTTTAAGTTTATTATATAAATATTTAATTTTGGTTTTTAAATTTGTTATGTAAAGTATATAATAACAAACTGAAAGGTGAAATATTATTATTAAATTATGACTTCTTACAGTAAATTGTTTTGAGGTTGACCTAACTTATATTATTTAAAAATTATAGACGGTCAAGTTGTAAAGCAATAATAATCTCAAAATATAAATTTCAGTTAGATATAATAGAAAAATTAATTTAATAATTTACTACATTTTCTTCACCAAAGGAGAAACGATAGATAGACAGTTTATTTCCTGCAAATCCAACTTTGGTACTCTTTCCATTCACCTTTCGATCATCTAATGATCTCGTCAGTTGGAGTCTAACAAATCAAAAAGAAAATTCACAGAAAAAACTTTCTATGTAAAATCTAAGTCGCAATACATGTCAGCAGGATACAGACATTTTTGATGCCAAACTGCAAAATATCAGCAATCATACGACATTTAAGCGTATACCGGAATAATGAGAAGATGAAAAATCAAAATTTCGATAGAATATAAAGAAAGCGTTTACGACCATAAAATTAGTTTTATAAGCTCTCTCCATTTCTCCTCCAGACCGTTAAAGCAGAACTAAATTCTTTACTTTACAATATAGTGAGATATATATTATTTACAATTTATATACATTTTAAGTGACTGTTTGAACAGGGTTCAAAAGTTTTCGGATTATGAAAGAAAATACTAAAATTATAAGGACAATTTACTTTTTTTAACACAATCTTCTGCGATGACCTTGGAGTTGGACCCGTTCCCAGCACGGAATTTTCTGTTGTTTGGGAAGGGATTGAAAGTCTAGGGACCAAGTTGGGCAAATAGAGTACATACAGCGCGGCTTCAATTTTGAGCTCACGAATTTTAGCTTTCAATTTATCTTAACAGCCTTGTGGTTGGAAGCATTGTCTTGGTGAAACAAAACCAGATGTATCTGCTCTTTAGCTCTTGATTTCTTGTTTCACCGAGTCCAAAAGAAAAGCATATTATTCGTTTTTTCTTGCCCTACCTTTTTCTAAATCATCTACCAATATTTTTTAGCACCTAAAAAAACAGTAGTAATAAAGTTCTTCAAAGATAAAGCATTCTTCGATTGTTCGGGGTTGGTTCTACCTTGCCTGTTGATTATATTTTAATCTCAGGAGAGAAATTTTCAATAGTGACCAACTTTTGCTAAAAATCTATTGTGTTGAACTCACAGTAATCCAAATACTGTTCCAATGTGTTCATATTTTGTAGTTTCTGTTCCGAAATCAACAAATTCCGCATCCACCTTGCGGGAAATTTCCTCATCCCGGAGATACCAATTCGGATATGATTTTTTAAGTACGGCAATAATTTCAGCAACGTCCGTAAATTTCAATCTGCACTGATTCATGATGCTTTTGTGAACTTTTTGCACGACTTTTTTGATTGCGGCGGATTGTGGTATTCCAGAATGCTCCGCATCTTGAGTGTTCGTACGGCCACGTTTAACCTCCGCGATTTACGGTATTACAGTTGTAGGTTAAGAAACGGGCGCCCCCTGAATCTCTGTCGAAGATAAATAGATAATTACGAAACAATTTCTAATAGAAATTATTTTTTGAATATTTAAGATTTTTTTTGGTTGAATTATTCGAACTCATATTATAACTTAATTAATAATCACCTAATAATATACCATTAATTTTGTCGATTATATTAGTAGCAAGAACTGGTTTTAAAGAACAACTCATTAGACAAATTTTAAATAGTAAAAATATTATCGCTATATCCAGAAATCCAGGTAGTAAGGAATTATTCACAGAAGATTTCTATAAATAGTTAACAATTGATATTGATAGCTTTCAATAAATATCCCGCTTAAAAATTTAAAAAGCTGGAATACTACGCATTCGTAAGGCTAGAACAAATGCTTTCTGAATTCTGCACAACGATTTTTAAAGTTTGAAAAAAGTGTTGAAGATTGATTAAAAGTAAGTTAGACTTGAATTGTTTTTATTTGATTTGGTTCTACCATGTTTCGATTAGGTTGTATCTCTAATCATTATCACATACAAACTAAAATAATATCCTAAAGTAAGCGTTATGTCCAGTAAAAAATGAGGTTTCGCTTCGCTGAACAATCCTCAGTGATTTAATGTTACAAAGCATTATTATTTTTAATATAAGCGTGTATATTCCTTCAACTTCAAACAACTTTATATGGTGTTGTAGGTTCCAGACGTATTTTACTGTACCAGATATGGGCGTTCCCTTTCTTATGTATGAGTTTTATGCTCCCAAATTTTAACCTCTAGAGAGCATGTGGTTTCTTGACTATCTATCTGCAATCACATGGAACTTTGTCAGCACGTTATTGCTTGCTTTTAGACTTTGTTTTAGTTAGATGAGATATGAGTGTATTTCTTAATGTCGAGGCTGCTGTCTTCATACCGTAGCTGCTTGAAATTCGTCTTATTTTCTTTGAGGATCCTTGAATATTCTGGAATGAAAAAAAAGAATTTGCTTCTTGTTTTCCAGTGATATTTGTCTGATAATTGCTTATCATATCTTCTTAGCTTACACAAGAACCATTCTATTGCAAGGATGCTATTATTTGCTATCAATTTTTTTAACGGAGAGGGTTTTTATATACATATAACGCGATTGCGTATTATCTTTTCGTTGTAACAGAATAGGCATAGCCATAGTTGAATATATTTTCCAGTATGTTGATCGCCTGCACTCTCATCTAAGAATGGTAACTGAAAAATAAGCACTACGGTCCCTTAACACTGTTCAGTCTAGTGTTGAGATACCAAATCTTAAGTAACCACTGTTTTGCAATACAATCTAATCGAAATGTTTAATGAATAAAGGAAGTAAAGGCAATGTGAGTTCAACTCTCTCATTCAATACTTATCAAGTCGTACTACACGTGATATTTTTAATAAAAATTGGTATTTTGGTCTATGAGTAATAACGGGATAAATAAGGAGTTTTTTTTGTTTTTCTAGAAAAAGACTGCAGTCAGATGATCAGTTTTTATCAGGGTCACAGGATTTATTCATCACTATTCAATTTACTACCTTTCTTGAGTCATATTGTAAATAACTGGCCGAATATGTGATATTTTCCAGGGACCTAGAACTTGTCGCTGATCAGACCTCTGTCTAAAGTTAGGTGTCCGGAAATCTCTAAGATTACTACCAGTCGTGTCTAAAATAAGGAAAAAGATTATTCTTGAGCAAGTCAGCGATTACTATAGTATTTTGAAAATTTTAATCAGATTTACAAAATGGCTAGTGGTGATGCAGGTCTGTGAAATTTTTTGGACATCATTATTGGAGACACTGAATTGCAGTAGCATTTCAAGTTTGATTTTCTTAGATTTTTCAAAAACCTTTGACACGTAAGTTATCTCCTTCTTTGTACTAAGCTGCAACACTATGCTTTTGCCCACCTAGCGGTATATTTTTTCCAACCGTATCTATTCCAGAGGACTCAGAGGACCAAAGCTCTTGACCAAGTTTGATAACATTATTCCTACATTTTTTTGTCTAATAGGACTTTCGTAGTATCAGCCAAGGAATATATGTTAGAAATTAGAACATAAAGGACTGGAGTACCTCAGGTTTCCTTTCTGTCTGTAATTATTTTATAACTAGTGACATCCTAACGGATTGTTTGGCGGTAATACCGCGATAGCTGCTTCCTCTTCTGTATTTCGCATTGGAAGGGTATGATTATAAAGGCATATAGATAAAATTGAGAGATAGACGTCTGCCTGGAAAACCAAAACAAACCCAAATAAAACCAAAACACTTACGTTTACTAAGTCACATTCTTCTAACCCCATCATCATTGGATATTTATCTCCAATACAGCGATTCAATGGAACATTCAGGCAAAATACTAAAATTAATTTTCGACAAACTACTAAATTTGTTCAGAAATATGAATTATTTAGTGAAAAAAACGATATCAAATGTCTGGGCATAATACGAACAGTAAACTTAATCTCAAAATAAAACTAATTCCTTATAAGGTTTTCTTTCGATCAATTATATGCTACAGACCTCACACTTTCATAACCATCAATAACTCAAGACTCGAAAGAACTGGAAGCTTTCAAAACCAAAAGTTAAGAATGTATTTAAACGTTTCGTTCTTGCAGTTATAAACAAAGATTTAAAATGTGAAAGAGTCCAATTATTTCTATAAAATAACATTACTACGTACTTTGACAAAACTGATCTTATCAATAACAATCTCAGATAACGCAACAGCCACACAACTCAGAATCGCTTGCGCTACCCGAGTGACTGGCTCAATCAATTTGAATTTTCTACCTTCTTTTCTGTTAAAATCGTGCTTATAAGGCACTGCAATCATTCTCTAAATAAAGTACACTTAGATTATCAAAAAGTATGGCGATGAAGTATCAGATCTGCTTACTTTAAGATCAGATGATCCGTGAGACCTCTATGCCAGGTCTACATTTTTTTTAATATCAGTTCATACTGAATTAGGTTTTAATTTTTTTTTTACCTTATCACCAAAGTCGGGAATATAGCAAATTGTGCCTCTTAACAATGAATAATTCAAGGTTAATCTCATCCAAATCAGCTGTTATTCACTTTAGACGTATTAACACCGATAATATAAAACCACTTATGCCTTTTTAGGTAGCTGATACATATCTATCAGTAGAATAGTCGGTTGACATTTACTTCTCACTTCAACTTCTCGTTGAGAAAGTCAATTTATAGTTTAAAAGGTATTAAACGTAACAAAGTATCGTTAAAATATGGAAAATCATTTCCTTCTTTATCCAAGACTTTAACAAAAAGCTTGACGAGGCCTAATTGCATCTCGAATGGAGACTAATGTAGATTTTTCTTTAGAACTGAACCTTTATTCACGACATCTTTTTTGTGCAATATTTCCACTATTAGGCAATTGTTTTACAGCCTAATATTTAGATCTACTATCCCATTCACATAAGAAGCACCAACACTTGATTTATTATTTCATCTTGGTATTTTATACTTTGGAGTTATAATTGAACATCTTTGAGAGTTAATTTTATACTTAACACATAAGCTGCAGAAATGGATCACAGTTCATTTTTGATACATAGACAAACTCCCATAGTTTAACCATTAGGTTGAAGACATCATGAGTAATCACCAGTAGCGTAGATTGGTAGAATCGTCGTATTATTTGAAGGATTTAAAGGTGTAGATTTCCATCCTGGAGGTTAATTCCAAACATTACAGATGTCATATTATCTTCTAAAATCACTCTGATATATAATAAACTAAGCAACGCCATTTTATTTGATGTTTGTGTGCGTTGTGAAAACTGGCAAGTGCTATAATCCAATTTTGGATTTCTAAGAAAGAAAACAAACTAAGAAAATTCTAGAATTGTAGTAATTGTGACTGACGTAAAGTTTCACTCATATTTGAGACATTAGAAAGTATAAAACTATGCAAAATTTAACGATATGTGTGTGTCAATTGAGTTTCTAATTAGTAAACCGCTTCTCTTAGACTACCAAAATGTGTTACTTGTGGTAAATAAATGATCATTAAATACGTACATACTGTTTTTTAAGCTGTTGCTTCATCTAACATGACACATGATATTAGGGAACAAAATTTAACGAAATAGAATTTCTACAAAGTTGACGTAATCTACATATGAGGTTAGATTTTACACCAACTCTAGATTTATTTATCGAATAATACAGCCAATAAAAAGGTATAAGAATTATGTATACCTCGTTTATTTCTAACTACAAACTATCATGCACAATCTTCTATAATACTAAGTACTGTATTTACTGGATTATAGGATGTATTTTCCATAATCATATCAATAAATGTAAGAGATCAACTTATGTTCTACACGTGAAATTACGGTAAAAAACATTGTATATTATATACGAGTAGCTAATTATTCATGCTAAAATTTATATTACATTACAAAATGTAATATAAACAATTTAATTAAGCATCACGGTGAGGAAAAAAGCTCCCCATCAAAATATAAATAGCCGCATATTCGAGGCATGAACATTCTATTTACTGTGGGAATACCGTGCTTTGCATACGTTTAATATCTGATATGTTTTTTTGTGAATCAATACCAATACGGCCCGTGCGCTTATTTTTCAGAGATATTTTGTTTTCAAATGAATGTGTAAATAGACACAAATAGATGAAACAGGCCTTTCAAAAATATGCTGTAATGTTAAAGGTAATCACGATTTAAAAAAAATTCAAACTAGGTTCAATAAATAATATTAATTCTTCATAGAGAAATATCTAGATGCAACAAATATAAATACCCTATTTACTCTAATCTGCAATTTTTGAAACATGTCACTGTAAAAAAATACAACACAATTAAAAACAAAATTTTACTACAATAAAGAGTTAAAATGCATTTTAACGTATAGATTTTTTTATCAGACACGGCTCGTTTTTTTCTGTATATATATATATATATATATATATATATATATATATATATATATATATATATATATATATATATATATATATATAAATTAAAGGTAAAAATCTACAGATAGGCTCTACGAAAGTTATTTGCCATTTTAAATGCGTATTCGGAACTATAGTTACATGTTGTCGGACATTGTAGTCACACTACTTCAGAAATGCAACACAGTCAGTAACTTGATGTCGAAATATTTTCACTATTTGAGATGCTGATTCTGCATGAATTTTACTACAAATATACAGCAATTTTATTGGAATTAACCCGTAGTAAACAAGTGAATTGTGGAGGGTAATAATGTCAGTTTGAAATCATATATTTTATGTCTGACTTGTATAAAATCTTATTTTATTCTTTTTTTTTTAAATAAATATCTTCTTTAAAAAGAGGAAAATTGAATTAGTGATGTAGCTATTGGCGCAGTCGGTAGAATTTGTCGGTGATATTAAAAAATGAAAAATCAAACTAGTAGCGGTAAATCCTAGTCCCAAAATAGAAAAACCAGTGAGTTTACTCCCACTTGACAAAACACCTGGAAAAACTCTTGGTAGCATAATCACAAACATGCCGACTCATATTTTCCTACGCTTTTAAATTTAATAAATCACCTAGTTTATTTTATTGCAGGCAAACATTGCTTGATTATTTTTTTGATTTTATCCCGTATATCCGTCAGATTCTAATAATTTTGAGATAAGAATATTCTAAAACCTATGTCATCTAGTTCTGTAAATAAAATAATATTATCAGTATATCAAAGGTGGAATTATCGGCAACTCAAACCAGAAAGAAGAGAAATATAACCATATACTTAAATGGTCAGAAATATTTTTAATTATTTCTAAATTCGAAGGTCGCCTCAACACTCATCAAAAAGTTCTATAAATAACTCATAATGAAAAATGAACTTAAATGTAGGGCTGTTCAATAAACAATATATTTAATAATATTCCAGTACTAAGTTTACATTTCGAAGATGCCATACTACACGCAAAGTACTCTGTTGAGAAATTCCAAATTATGACATACAGAAATCGTATAGTGATGATACCCTTTGAATAATGTGCTCATCTTTCTGACAAAATTAATATTCATGATCTCGTTAACAGCCGTATTAGTCTTCTACATCTTTTGCAAATCGAAATAAAAAAGCCCGAAAATTGAATTGGCGGTTACAATGACAACAATCTACCAGCAATATATCTAATACATTTCATTTCGCCCATCGAAGGTTACGAGATCTGCTACTCAAAAGGAGGCCTAGCACCAGTTATAGTTTAGTGATTCGCAGATGGAAACAAGTGATTCAGTATTAATCCAGGAATACAAGTGTTTGATTTTTTATAAAAACTTGCAGACGTTTCGTCAAAATCTCGTTTGGCATCTTGTGTGCTTGCTGGTTGTAGATCAACTTAGGAAAATTAACGTGCATTATACGCAGTCGTGGATCCTACCGATTGATTGGAGTTGAGTCCGCTCTCCTTTCGAGCTCAATTAGTGGTATCAGTTTAGGCTCAAGTGTCGATTTTATCTATTGTGCTGGAAGTGTGGTGGTTTGTCTATTATCGGTAGGTGGTTTTATTTCTTAAGTTAGTTTGTGTTTCAATTTAATTCCTCTATTTATAGTTAGAGGTTTGTAGCCATGTTGTTTGCGAGCTTATTTTATGTGTAATAGTTCGTTTTCTTTTTCTTGGTTATCGATAAGGCGAATTGCTCATACAGGCTACGACCTGTATTTGTGAGGAGTGATGGTGAGAATTAGCATTGAGGTATCTGTCAGTGTGAGTTGGTTTTCCATAGGAAGTTTGGAAACAGGAGTTGAGTATTTTCCTCAAGTTCTAAAGTAAACTATATCGTCGGGTAACTACAATTAAGAAAAATATATGAGCAGTTGAGCTCTTGGTTGCCGTGAAGCATCACAAATAAATCATATACGTATAGACATCAAAGTTTGGATCTGAGGTGATATTCTTTAAGAGCTAAATTTACAACAGCTGGAGATGGGGATGAGCCCATGGCAGCACCATAAATGTGTCTATATATCTGGCCATCTATTAAGAAATACGCGTTCCTAAGGCAATGTCCTATGAGATTCATAACCTGAATTGGGAAATACTCTCTTTGAGCGATCTCGCCCCGTGTTTCATCTATCGTTAGGCTCGGATAAGAGATTTTACTTCGAAACTTACAATGATGTTATCTTTGTTAACTCTTACAGACTGTAAAAGTATTAAGAACCGTTCCTAGATTTTTAAGGAATCTGCGACCTTCTCCAACCGTGATGGCATGAGGCCGGCAAGATATATTTCTAGTTTTGTGTGAGTTTATATCTAAAAAACCAAAGAACAATATAAAAAATCCAGGAGTAAATAAAATCGCATGTGGCACCTGCTGTGAAACATACTGAAGAATGTAATTTCAGCATAATAAATCAATCGACAACTTCAGCCCTATTCCAACATTAGTTTAAGTCACCAAAATTGATTTTTACAACTGCCAGCAAATTGTTAACATAGAACACCATAACGGCACTCTGAATAAGAAAGCTGATGTACTTTATCTGCCTGCTATTTGGAAAACTCTCCTCAAGCGGGACTATTGTAATAGCGCAGCGCCTTAACCTAGACTAGGGGATGAAGACAGCCCCAATCAGTCAGCACGATCTATGATCGCATATAAAAGACACTGCACATTGAATTTCCTTAGTTGATCTACAACCAGCACGCACAAGAGATGCCAAATGAGATTTTTTTGAAAGATCTGCAAGTTTCTACCAGAAACCAAACGATATAATGGATATATTTCCAGATTAAAACTGACATATATATATATATATATATATATATATATATATATATATATATATGTATATATATATATAGTGTTCCGGATGGCCGATCATTGAACACACACTGTATTACTGAACACACTTTATTATTTTAGAAGCTTTATTATCAAATGCAATTGTAGCACTTGTCAATTACTTCCAATTTGCATCGACGAGCTCTCAAACTAAACTGTCCCCTAAAACCGATTTGGACCCTTTTTAGTCGATACCGGAAGATTCCCTACTATATGGTGTAATAAAATTAAGAAAAAGAAATAGTCCGGCGATTTCTAGACCTTCTATCATAGGCATTCCATGTTAAAAATAAGGAAATAGAATTGTCTAAAAAGTGCCAGACCTTCTTTCATCGACGTCTCATGAGGAAATTAACAAAGGTAAAATTAATTAAATAAATTATAACCTCGTAGAAAATAAACCTAAAACCCTACAAACACAAACTAATACTATGAAATGTAAAAAGTTCGTTACATTGCCCTCCTCTGAGCCTTGATCGTCCCGATCAACATTCCTGATCTTGGTAGTGGGCCAATCTGTCAAAATGCATGACTTTCATCTTCGCACGAGGGCTTTTCTGAATTCTTTACACTAGATCATTAAGTCGGGCCACTACGTTGCATGGACCTTCCCGTGACTTTTGAAGCTTTGGTGAAGGCCCTTTAGTTCTTTTCGATTTGTACAACGACACTTTTTTACCAATCATAAATCCTTCAGTATGGGCTTTGAGGTCATAGGAATCTTCATTCCGTTGCTTCCTATTTATAGTCGTCTCTGTACCTTTCCGAGGATGACTTGCAGGATGTTCTTCTTCCATAGCGCCTCTTGCGGTCACGGTCCCTCTTGACGTACCTTCTCGAGGATAACCTGTAGAAAGTTCTTCTTCCGTAGCCCCTTGCGCCGTCACAGTCGCTCTCGTCTAATCTTCCACGGTCACCCCAAGTACTTTTTCTGTCTCTTCCGTATTGTACCTTTCTTCTACCGCCTTCATCAGTAATTTCCGGGTAATCTCGGTAAAAATGACCGTTGTATATGTACTAGTAACAACGTATGTTATTCGAATGGTAGCGGCGACCATGACCCCTTCTTCTTGGGCTGGCATAAGTCACTCTAATACGATAACCGCATACTTCCACTCCATCGCAAGCTTTAACGGCAACTGCAGCATTTTTTCTATCTTTGTAAACAGCAAATCCAAAACAGGGGATCCTATTACTTAACCAGACTTCTTTAAGTTCACCGTAATGAGCAAAGACTTCCTCCAAGTCGCTTCTTCGAACTTCATAACCTATATTAGCAATATGAAGCCGATAGCCATTGGGTTCTCTGTCAGGAGCAGTACTGTAAATAGAATAGCTTTGTACATGCTTTACTTCACCACACTTTCAAAAACGAATCCTATTTCTTCTACGAAAGATTGCATTTTTGTTGTCATGTGTTTTTCGTTTGTTCAAAAATTCTTTGAACTCCCTCATTAGCTTCATGAAATTTTCCTCGTTGGTCTTGCGATAATCTCGGAAAACTTTGATTCTTCTTATGATTCTTTCTTGGTTTTTTGAAGTCTGTTTGGCTATCTCAAACTGAAGGGCATAAACAAGAGCTTCAAAAATTCTCAATAAAGCTATTTACTGATAACTCTTGCTTTATTTCCTCCGGATAGCTTGGGTAAGTGAAATTTATTATTCTCATTACATTCGTCTAATATTCTTGAAGAATTTTGTTGTATTTCTGTCTTCGTCCTTGAAGTTGGGCCTTTTAAACTTGTTGGAGGTGAGATTCCCCATAGCGCATCTCCAGAACAGTAACAGTAAACTCGTAATCATTCTGTTTTTCTTCAGGATTGTTACATAGAGCCTCCATAGCTTCACCTCGTAGTGCTAGAACAAGAGCACGTGCTTTCTCCGGTGAACTCCAATTATTGCCGGTGGCAGCGGCTTCGAATTGACGGGCATAGGTAAGCCAAGGTACTTTGCTGTCGAAGGTAGGTGGCTTCATCACACTAGTGGCAGGAACACCATCTACCTTTATTACACCTGTACTGATCACCTTCTCGATTTGCAAATGTAATTGTGGCACCTGTTTGTGGATTTCCCCCCCCCCCCATCTCATGTTGTACTTCGCCAAGTACGTCTACTCTAATTTACAGATGTAATTGTTGCATCTGTTTCTGGATTCCCGTTACTTAGCCATATACGTTTTCTTTAATTTTGCTAATCTTCTGTTGCATTTTTTGTTCATGTCTTCTTGATTGTTTTTAGGTTCCTATCTCATGTCTTCGAGGCTTGTTTTTAGTTCTTATTTTATATCATCTTGGCTTGTCTTTAATTATTGTTTCATTTCGTCCAGATTTTTCGTCATACCTTCTTAGCTTTTCTTTATTTCTTGTTTCATATCGTCTAGATTGTTCATCATACCTTCTTGGTTTGTCTTTAATTCTTGTTTCATATCATCTTGGCTTTTCTTAATATCTTCTTGATTCTCCATCATATCTTTTTTCATTTTTTGTTTCATCTCTTCTTGGTTTTACTTTATATCTTCGTGGCTTGTTTTCATGTCTTGTGTCATTATCAGAATTTGATTTAAACTAGCTTGAAGTTGCTGTACCATTTTTTTTTCTGTTTTTTGGTTTCCACTGGCATACAATTTCAATTTATTTTTTTTTTCTTTTTCTAATTTTCTAATCTGAACTGACCTCTTCTGGATTTGATCCACTTCCGACCCCAATTTGTTCTGGACGGCCGTTTTTTGAACACACACTGTATTACTGAACACACTCTATTATTTTAAAAGCTCTTTATTATCAACTTCAATTGTAACACTTGTCAAATACTTCCAAGTTGCGAGCTCTCAAACTAAACTGTCACGGAAAGCCGATCTGGACCCTTCATATGCCATTTTGGTCGATACCGGAAGATACCCTAATTTTCTAGAAGGATTTCCATACTACAAAGTATATTAAAAATAAGAAAAAGGGATAGTCTGGCGATTTCTAGACCTTCTATCATCGGCGTTCCATGTTAAAAATAAGGAAATAGAACTCTCCTCTTTCATCGATGTCTCATGAGAAAATTAACAAAAGTAATATTAATTAAATAAATTATAATCTCGTAGAAAATAAACCTAAAACCCCACAAACTGCAAAGACAAACTAATACTATGAACTAAGGAACATATTATAACTCAGCAACACGACCCCAAACACTGGCAACAGGGCCGATCACACGCAGCAAGTCTCGCAAACTAATTGGTCAGAATCATCCAGCCAACGAACGCTCCTCACGTACACACGGGACCGACAGCACCCGAGTCGCCAACGTCACTTCGTCTGCAGATTCCGTACAGTGAGCTTTGGCAATGGTGAATGAAATTTCGCCGAAACTTCAACTGCCTTACAGTCCTGAGCGGGACTCAGCACATACACGGGGTACCCGGAAACCTTCGATTACACACATATATATATATATATATATATATATTCATTTATACCTATTAACAATTCTATGCAAAAACCGGGGATAAAATTTCTCCTTGACTGCAATAACTATCTGATAATTTTAAGATATAATAGTTACTACCTAACTTATTACTTAAGTCCTTCATGTGCGTTCCCTATTGCCGATTACGCAAAATATACGGTGATGTGGGTTCTATAAGACTCTATGTATCCCAGTATCCATTACAAAATGTGTTTCACTTTTGTTCGAGTTTAGTTTATTTATGCTAAACACAATTACGTTGTATACCTACTTGGTTTACTAATATTACCTATAAAGTTACATTTTCAACAAAGGGCGGACGTGATATAATGTCATTTGATCTTTTGAAGCTAAGGTAGGTGGAGTAATGAACCTGATACTGTAACTGTCAAAACAATGAAAATTCATGATGGTTATCGATTTATCACGAACTATATATTTTGGAATTTTTTAAGATGATTACTTTTCATTGGGAATACTATTTATCGTTAATCTTACAATTCTAATTACTTTTTATGTTAGAAACCTAAGAGATATAATTGCGATGCAGTGATTTCACAATTTATAAAATACTTATTTTTTAAATAAATAAATCAAGTTTATTTAAATCTACTCACCCTCCTTGACTTTCACCGACGAGACTTTTAGGTAGTCTAAGTGCACCTGCCCCTTATTGAATCGTATTAAGGAAAAAAATCTACTTTCTCAAATATACAGGTCGTGATATATCGGAGCGTTCGAATACTGCATTAGGATACTTGAAGGGGTTCGAAGTCATATAATAAAAGGTTAGAAACTCAAAACGTCTCGAGTTACAGTCTGTCAAAACTCCAGTTTTCTTTCTTATTTGCAAACTGATCAAATTGATATTTGGCACACGGACTACGCTCATTGACTCATTCTATTTTCATATGTTTGTCGACTGTGTCACCAGAAGTCAGGTTTGTTACTTTACCGATATGTTCAAAATTATAAAATATTCTATTGTCAATTGATTTGGAGCTCCCACTCAGGAAAAATTTGATTGAAAAGTCGGTTGCTTATTGGAAGGATCTACATCTATCTCCATCCTATCATCATAAGCAGAGCCGGACTACAGTATTTTATATTTATGAGTACTAGTTAACTTTATAATAAAGATACTAATGAATAATAGGAACTAATATTAGGAAAAAGTAATATGAACTATCAAAAGTTATTTAGCTAAATACGTACTAACCATGGAAACTAAAATTTTTATTAGAAGGGGGTAAAAGGAAATAACTGAATTATTATATGAAGTAATCATCAGCCAAACTTGGTTAGTACCTACACATTGTCGATAAAAATAAATTTCATTCGTTATCACTTGTGATTGTATTTTATCAAATGTTGCAAGATCTGTTAGTGACACAAAAAATCCATTTTTATTACAATATATTCTCTAATGAATATGTTTTAATAAACTAAGCAAAAATAGGTACATTGGTATGGTCAAGTGTACTTATTTGATTTCTTATCAAAAATATCTAAGAAAATTATTTAAACTACCCGATTTTATCAAATCTAGTGGTAAAATTTACATAAAAGTCTTTTTTGAAGTTGTTTTATTTCTTAAGACTCATTTTGAATAAATTTCAAAATAGTTTCTATGATTTTGTTTGTTGTTTTTAAAATGTGAATGAAGTTACAGTGGTGTACCTATAACTAAATCTTATATTTTGAGGCCCAATTAAGTTGAAGTTTAAACAAAAATTTGATGGATATCGGAGTATCCTTTAAACTTTGATGTTGTTAGTATTTTTGTTAGTTGTTTATACATGACATTAGCAAGGTCCTATTTTTGTACCGTTTCTTGTTTATGAGTACAATGATTATGATTTTCCCCCGTCCGTTAAGTTTTCGTTTGTTATTTCATTCGGTTGCTTTTCTTTTCTTGTCCTTTAACGTTCTCTTAATTGCACAATTATTATTTTTATGCTAACAATCGTGATTTCTTAAAATTTTTCATTAATTTGTTATTACAATTCCAACAAGGCAAAGTAGTTTAATCCTTGTAAATTAGTTTATAGTATTAATTAGGATAAAACAGTTAAGAAAGCTTGTAACAAGGCCCTAATGAAATAATATGAAGTGCAAAGTTGTACGTTTCAACTTTTTTTGAAAAAAAAATTCTAAATACTTGTTTAGTGATATTAGTTATGACTGTAAAACTAAAAAGCAAATATTTCAAAGTTTTAGTGACGTCGCTTTATATGAGGATTTAAAATTCTTCTGATTTCTGAATTTAGAAGCATATATCGCCACAATACCACCATCTTAAACAAAAACCATAAGAGAACATTGACTTTAACGGGCTTTTAATAGAATAATAAAAATAACAATAATATAAACGAAGTTGAAAACATAAGTATACGCCAAGTCATAGTGACGCACGCTCTATAATTTTAAAATTATACTTCTCAAGAAGAATTTTTTCCTTACAAAAATGGTGATATCTTTCATCCAAGCATAAATAGTTGACCTTTTTATGAAGTCTATAAATAATGTCTTTCTTAAAATAGATATTTTCATAGTTTAAATAATATTTTCATAATATTAAAACAAAGCAGAATATTTTTTTCCTTCGATAAAGTAAATGTTTTCTTCCCAGCAACAGAATTAATTTTGGCTGATAAAAGCCAAGAAGTGGGTGTTAAATTATAAGAAAAACTATATTAATCTGAACTTTTTCTTTTTAAACCCAGACAATGTGATAAATAATGACTTTGTAAGTAAATAAAACTCTTTTTGTTAACATTTAAACCCACATTCAAGCGAAATAAATTATAAATATAAAATGATATAACTCGTAATTTAGAAAATACCCAAAGGGTGTAAAAGATCTTATTTAAATTGAGATGCTCCAGCCTGCCTTAACACACGTAAAGATTATGTTTCCCTAATCTTGAGTTATGTTCTGTATTTTACCTACCATAAATTTCCACAAATTCTGTGGATATTTCCGTGCTTGTGAATACGGAGGAAACGGAAGTTTTATACATGTGTATTATGTGGAAATAAATGCTATTTAATATAAGAGTAATAATTTATAAAGTCGTTTTTTTTTTCTGTTAATAATATACAATATTATCTGGTCTTCTATTTCTGGGTGAACCGTAGGGGTAAATAAAGTACGCTGAAAAGTTAGCATTATAATAGTAATAAAAATACCACGAATAAAAGAAGCATGACCCAAGTAAAAACACTGTCCAACATTGCTTGGACACACTATGTCTATGTATGTGCGTAGAACTGGAGTCTGTATACTGCGACCTAATATATCTATTATGTTCCTCTATTGCTTCCAAGTCGTAAGAGATATCTTAGCGACTAAAGCAGGTCCTCTAGTCTTATTTCTCTCAGGAATCTTACGATGTTGGACGGCTTCAAGGTGGGTAGCTTTCCTTTTTCTATTTGGCGTGCTCCTAAGAACCGCATCTTAGAGTTTTCTAGAGCACTGCACTCTGAAGGAATATGAATAGAGGTTTCGTCCTCCTCCTAGCAGAATCTGCACTCTTCTCCTTCTACCAATCCGAGTTTCTTGAGGTGTCCCTTCGGGTAACAATGCCGTCAGGATCCCTGTCAGAACTCTGAGTTGACTTTTATTGAAGCTTGTGCATGCACACTTGAATCTCTTCTGGTCGTAGTTCCCAAGAAGTATCTTCGTTGGCTCAATCCTTGCAGCTCCGTCCAATAATTAGACCTCCTGCTTTCCTCTTCTATTTTTCGTTCTCCCAGCGTTACGCTGTTACTGATTCCACAGAAACGCTTTGGCCTCAGAAATGTGGTCTCAGCCTCTTTTCTCGCAATCCTGTCTACTATTTCATTCCTCTCAACCCCAGTGTGTCCCGGTACTAATGAGGATGATACACTAAAACAAACAGTCCCATTTTTTTATGGAAGCTAAACTCTTCATTTAACATGACAGATAATGAATATCCGAATAAATAATAGAGAAAACAGAGAAAAGTCAACTTCCTACACTCTCTCACTTCAGGAAACTCGATCAATAAAGAAAATCATATATGAAAGGTTTACAGTCAGATGCAATTCGAGTCATTCAGTATAGGGGCAGTTAATAGCATTGTCATCATAGATTATATAATTAGAAAAATACGTGTCCTAACTAGGTCCAGAACTACTGGCTTGCAAAGTTCCGGAACATACAGAAACACCATTGTTTCTTAGACAAGTAGTTACATATCTCTGATCAAAAGATCAGCATAGTACTCACAATCTACTACATCTTGCTTGATATAATGTATCATGGACATTGTGAGCATCGTTGGAATTTAGCAAAAAGCACAGAGAAGTACAAGAAGCAAATTTATATCGATTTTGTTATCTATAATTAGTTGACTACCAAAAGACCTTTAACTCGGTGATGCAAGTGTCCGTTTTAGAAGACCTCATATTAGCCCAAGAACTATGATCCAAATGAAAATCTCTTCCAGCAACAACATCTAGATAAATGTAATCCAAATATCCAGAGGAATATTTAAGGGCAATTCGTTGGGTCTATTATGGTTTTTTTCTAATAAACACATCATGTCTCTAACAGTATGAAAAATAGTCACGAAGAGGTAATAAAACTATATCATCTTTTGAATGTGGATGATCTTAAATTGATTGCCGCGTTTTGAAATGAACAGAAACAAATGCTTAAAATTGTGAACAAGTTCTCTGAGGATATATGTGCATAGTTTGGTCTTGATAAATGTGGCGGCTTGAAGATGCAAAACGGCAAAACCTTAACTTGAACAGTAAAAATCTGTTTACGGCAGTCATCATCTTGTAGGACCTCATTAAAAAATACACTAGTAGTATTTATAAGGAAGAAAAACCTAAACCTGAAAACCAACAAAATGGATGGGAATGCTATTGAGTGGAAGTCAGAGGTTAAATATCTGGGACTGACCCTAGATAAAAAAAACTTCTCTGGAATAAGCATGAAAAATAAATAATCAACAAGGCTTCAAAAGTCTTGATGATCTGTAGAAA
The DNA here is from genome assembly GCA_034092305.1 of Diaprepes abbreviatus. NCBI lineage: Eukaryota > Metazoa > Arthropoda > Insecta > Coleoptera > Curculionidae > Diaprepes > Diaprepes abbreviatus. Next base: position 3,239,865 of record JASJET010000104.1, read on the forward strand.
CTTCGCGGGAAAAAGCTGGGGCACAAATTCAAAAATTTCTGCAATGGATGTACACTGCAAGAGTGAGACCTTTCATCATATAACGCAATGATCTGGAGTAAAAAAAAATAGTCTGACCAATACAAGAACCAACCTCTCGAAAGTTCAAAGACTGGCCTGTGCAACGGCCACCAGGGAAGTAATCCTAAATCTTTAACCTTTATATATACTTGTGGAGAGTATGGCGAAGAAGACAATATATAGGATGATGAGAGATGAAGTCATAAAACGAAGATCCAATCTCTTATCTAGAAATCAACAAATCTGGGACATGCTCAAGACGAAATAAAAAAGGAGTTGAACTTTGTGGAAAACGTCAATACAAAGTTGAGTCGCAACAGTGAGTGGGACTTAAAAGGAATTCCATTAAATGGTATGTAGATGGATCCAAAACAACGGAGAGAACTAAAATAGGATTATATAGACCCGGATCAGACACCTTGAAAACTTGGGTAAGTCACGAAGCATCTTCCAGGCGGAAATACACGCTATCAGGAAATGTATTCAATTCAGCAAAGAGAAAACCTATCGCGGACAGGAGATTATTATCATGTCGGATAGTCAGTGCGCAGAGTTTTCAAGTAATCAGCTTGAAGATGGTTTCGAAATGCCTAGAGCAACCAAATAAATTAGGTAAGAATAATAAGGTCACCTTCCTGTGGATACCGGAACACAATAGAATAGAGGGGAATGAAATAGTAGACAAGCTCGCGAGAAAAAGGGCTAAGACACCATTTCTGCGGCCCAAACCTTTCTGTGGAATCAGTAGCAGTGTAATGCTGAAAGAAGTAAAAAGAGAGGAAGAGAGCAGGAGATCCAATTACTGGACGAATCTGCAAGAAATCAGACAAACGAAGATATTTCTTGGGAACTACAACCAAAAGATATTTAAGAAATGCATAAGCCTAAGCGAGAAAACTTAGAGTTTTGACAGGAATCCCGACGGGGCATTGCCGCCTGAATGGACACCTCAAGAAACTCGGATCGGCAGAAACAGAAGAGTGCGGATTTTACGAGGAAGAGGACGATACCTCTATTTTCATCCTTCCAGAGTATAATGCTTTAGAAAATCCCAGAATGCGGTTCTTGGAAGCACACACAACAGAAGAAAGGGACTACCCACTTTAAAGCCGTTCAACATTATAACATTCTTAAGAGAAATATGTCTGGAGGACCTGCTCTAGTCGGCAAGGTATCTCTAGCAACTTGGCAGCAGAAAGGGATTACAATAGATCTATTAGGTCACAGTGTACTGATCCCCAATTCCACATACATAGATACACACAAATACCTAACAGCTATATACTATCGCTGCTCTTATGTCATGCATACTTAAAGATCCTATTTAGGGAAGCTCTCGATGACGTGAACGATGGTATCTGTACTCATGGAGAAATAATAAATAATATTCTTTTGGCCGACAATGCCGAAGGACTACAAATGCTTTTTAACGATGTCGTAGGAACATGCAAGAACTACCGCATCATACTCAACTGCAAAAAGATAAAAATCCTTATAGTAAAAAAAAAAATTATGACACAACATCAATTTAAAATCAAAGACACCTAAATAGAATTGGCGGATAGAATAATATACTTGAGTTGTATACTGAGTAGAAATTGGGATAACTAATCAAGTGACTCTAAAAAAAGCCCGATCTGTCTTTAGCCGCCTCAGAAAGGTCTTGCATGACATGAGCTTAAGTCTAGATATAAGAACACATGTCTTGATACGCTATGTTTTTTCTACCCTGCTATATAGCGTGGAGGCTTGGACTCTGACGGAAACTTCAATGCAAAGCTTTAAAGTCTTTGAAATGAAGAGGATGGACACATTAAGAAGAAGATAAAAAAATATGAATAATACCGAAAAATTGCGTTTGCGTTGTTGCCTGTTTGTAATAAACATAAATTGAAAAATAGAATTGCTGCGTAAAAAAATATATTAAACTGGGTAATTAAAATTGCAATTAATTTCGCGCCAGTGACATCATGAATTCTTGGCGCTAATGAAATATTAATATTTTACCATGAAATATATTATATTATTACCAACTATAAACGCCTTACCAAATCCTGGCAACACCCTTTAAGGTACCTCAGTTCAGACTTACATAATGATTATCCTAATGCTGACTGGAGTCTACCTATACGCTAGCTCATCTTAGGGTAGATTTGTTGTTTTTATATTTTTCCACTATTTTTAATATATTGCCTGTGTAAGTTTTATAAATGTCTAAATCGGGAAAAATGCGCCACCAAATTTTACTTTAAAATTTGCCCTAATGATTATACTACGAGCACTTGTAGTAGATAAAAATTGAAAAAGAACAAATATTTAACATGTCATATCCGGGTAAATAAATCGCAGAGTCTAAGTACTTAAAAGTATCCTAATTTAAAAATTATAGGAAATAAAACCAATTAAATAGAGGCCAATACATTTATTCCTCACGGTATACCCCTTCCCAGAAAATAAGGACAACCCCTGGAAAAAGTTATCACCAGTGTGAATTATTGCAAGCTCCTCTAATGGGGATATCTCATAGAATTGCGTATACAAATGGTGAACTTGCAATCAATAAAAAAAAACTCTGTTAACGACTTTGTCGAAAGTTATTGACTTTCTATGACGTAGAAAAGGTGAAAATTATATAAAAAAAACAAGAATAAGTTAAACTTGACAGTGTCCAGCACAGTGGACGGCAAACCGATCCAAAAGTAAACAAATCAACTACTACCTTTGGAAGGTTTACGTCAACATAGCCCAGTCACAGAAGATAAAAACACTCTCTATTTTAAACTGGACTATGAAGTTCCATAAGCACAACAATGCAGGAGATTATCAACTTTACAGTAATAAAAAAAATAAACAATATCAAAAACTACAAAAATGTCGGCAAAGACAAAGAATTAGAAAATCGATAATGAGAAAGATAATGAGTGTTTAAGTGATAGTTAACAAAAATATAAGCAATAGAAAATTACACAAAAAGGTGATAGATAATTACAAAAATTAGATAATAGAAATCAACTTATAACTGTCGCTCAAGTGGTTAAAATCTTAACAAAATTTTCTGAAAAGTATGTTACAATTTTGAACAAATCAACTAGTTTCCAAAATATTCAATTATTAAGCAATTAAAATTTTCAATAAATTTATCATTATAATATTCAATACTTTAAACAATTATTAAATGGTTAATTGGCCACTCTGGGACTCTAAAAAAATGGAACCGTAATAAAAAAAAAACCTCAATTACATTAGAGTATCACAAAATAAAATATTTAAATTTGAGGTTGTAGCGCAACGGAGTCGACTGCGTTTCACTTTACAGAGTTTACTGGTTCGCCGCAAATATTATGTAATATGGTAAATTTAGCAAAAGATAAATATCATTAGAAAAATATTAAAGTACAAATATTTAAAATCTATTAATTAGAAAAAAGTTCAAAATCATGTACAGAAGAATCCCTTACCTGTTCGCCCTCTAGGTAATCGAAAAGAAAACTGTACTTAGATAATTAAGCGATTAAAAATACAGGTTTAACACCCATTAGGCTTAACAATCAGATACTCTCGTGTACATGTCTTTGGCTAAAAACTAGACACTTAGCTGAATCACTTTCAAACATGTGGTTAAACAAGGCCTGTGACGTAGACGGCTTCACCAGAAAGGACATTGACCTGGCTCAATATGGAGATTGTCCCATTCAGAGGCTCACAATCCCAGAAGTGCAGCACGATAACCCAAACTGCATATTTTCTCCCAAACGCTGTATATCATAAATTTTCATTCAAGAAAAACAGAACCAATGAAGAAATCCAAAATACTGTAGTTATTCCAAAGACGTATTGTAGATATCCCAAAAGACCCTAAAATAAAGAAATAAAAATTCCTTCTCAATCAGTCGTACAAAAGGCCTACGCAAGCCTAGCTAAATTTTGCTTAAACACAAAACTGATTGTTTCAAAAGAAATATGTACATACCTCGAATTCAAGAAAATGGTAACATCTGATAAAAGTTAAGCCGTTGTTTCTGGGCTGGCTGAAGAAGAATAATCGCCAAACTGGCTATAGGATGAAACGACCAAATCACCAAAAAATGTTTACACCCCGACTTGGTTTTGTTACTTTAATCGGCCATTTATGACCAAATCCCTTTACCTGGGAAAGTAGTAAAACTAAACCACTTCCCGCTCTTGCGTCAGATAGCCAAAAGAGAACGATTTTTCTCAAGTCACTCGCACATTCCTTCCAACGGAAGTTACCAAAAAAACTTAATAAAAAAAGTCCATCAAAAATCCATCCAAAAAAATAGTCTTAATCTCGTAGCCATAATCTCGAACCCTTGAAATTTATCATACAATTTGAACTACTTCCGGAAAATATATGCAAAAATTCTTCTATCTCAATTTTAAACTGGCCAGTACTGAAATCAGACAGAGACAACCAATATCTTAATAATCTAAACTGCCTCGTCCTACAAAATGAATACCCAATAACAAATTATTTAATGAGTTCGAAATATTCAAGAATGAAATCCAATTAGTTAGAATTAGTTCGAGGGTCTAATTTACAATATTATAATTACCAAAAATTCTAACTAGTAAAGTAAAGGGGAAATATTCAACTAATAAATTAAAAACAACATAATGAAAAAGTCGATACTATCTTATTTCGAATTTAGCATTTCGATAATATTCAACTGATGTGCCATCTTATAGGCTACCCTAAAAACTTTCCACGCAATCCAGTGGACCTGATAAGTGACAATAAGTAAATATTTTCTGAAAAAGGAAAATCAACAAGAGGGCAAATAACCCTATTTATATTTATCCAAACATTAAGAAAACGCTCTTCCCAATCTGTGATACATTGTTTGGAGGTACCTAATGAAATTTACAAATTACAGAAATATGTTAAGTTTCGATGTCAATCAAAATTTCAAAATGTAAACATAAAGAATGATCTGAATATAGATGAAACCCATATTAATGAATGAAAAACAAAAAGTAATCCTTAGTTGTATAGTAGAAAACATCGTTTACTCTAAATTTACGTACAAAACAAAAATCTATTCATTACTTTAGTAATCTGAACCTGTAATTTAATGTAGAAAAACGTAAACGAAAATATTTATTATTTAAGATCAATTTTTAACCGTAACAAAATATTATATTCTAATATAAGAATATTAATACAAACAAATACTTTTTTTAAATTGACAAATTAAAAATTAAATGCAAATTTTTAAATTCGAGGTTTGCTGGGCCTTAGTAGATTTTAAAGTCAAAATATGTGAAATTTTACAACAGTGGTTAAAATTATTTTTTAAAAATTAAATAATCGTTCCAATCCAATTACAGGACTGAATTTCATTACACTACCTAAAACTAGTTGGCTGTGGTGTTGTGGTCAGTAACTTGATAGCAACACGATGTAATACCTCTAGCTAACTCTAATAATAACATCTCACTAATTAAGCTTAAGTTTTACGATGACATGGCAAGTCAGTCTAATGTGTACGCTTGACGTACAACATAATCAAAATCAATAACAAGATTATAATTAGTAAGCAGAAATTAGGTAACAATAAGTAAATTTTCGCGGAAGGTAGGTGGGATTTGTCAATCATTCCAAAAATAATATTATTATGTATTTTGCAGTAAGTTTAAATATAATTACGCTAAATTATTATCTGAAAATTAAACTCTTAAAACATTTAATTTATTATTAATTCTTTATATCCTTGAATTTAGGAGGGGTATATGTAAAATTCTAGTAAATTTGAACCTATTAGAAATCCATGGAATTTGAATTTTCCCCTAAAAAAATTACCTTTATGAAACATTTTCACCACAAAATTCGTTTTTGATAGAGAAAACAATTATTAACTCGATGGACCTTTATTGTGAACTTCAACTCTTGTAGGCTGTTGATATCAAAAACGGCGAAAAAAATTCGGCCCGTATTGCCACATACGGCTCTGTTAGCTAGACAAGGAGCCCAATGGATCACAGCCGATGAAGAGACATGGCTCCAACAAAGTTATTCATATGTATTTTGAATTGTTGATTACCAATGTCGGGGGTGGATTCCCGAAAAATATTCAGATAATTTATAATTAATAATTAATATCATTGTTTTTTTTTTTGTAAATAATAAATATTTTCCTATTGCATGGCCGATTCTAAATAAAAAGTGTTTCTTGTGATTTTTCCGTCCCACGCATAGTTTTTGAGTTAAAAATCGGTAAACATTTGAAGAATGGCATTTTTTGCCAATTTTCAACATCAATAACTTTTGATTAAATAAATATTTTCAAATTCTGTGCCCAGTTATTAATAGTCCAAGTGAAGAAGTACAAGCTGGGATTAATCGCAATTCGAAGTTAAAATGTTTACGTTGCTTTTAAATGCTACAAACAAATAGTACTTCATGAGTTATAACGTATGCGCCGCCGTTTATGAAGCGAAATGGAAATTTACTTACGTGAGGCTTGCTGTGGACTCTTTTTCACCGCTAGTTTGCGTGGACGACAATCATCCGCCAATTGCCTTTAATATTGTCTCTCCGTGTTCTCGTTCTTATGACACCAGCACTCATACACAGAATTTTTACTTCGACTTTAAACATGCCAATAATATCTTGTTGAATGAGTATTTGTGCTCTGTACCCTGGGAAACCCTTTTTTTTCTGGGGTAATGTTGATGATATGCTTAATATTTTCTACAATACCATGGAGGCATTTGTGCCTGTAAAGAGAGTTTCTGCAAGAAAGTTTCCTAGGTGGTTTTCTAACGAGCTCGTTCAGATAACTATACAAAAAAAAATATGTCACAAACAGTTCATGTCGAGTGGTTCTCGGAACAACCATGAAATGTTTACAGGTTTGTGTGCAGAATGTAAGAGACTGTCACGCCTTTGTTATGATAATTACATTCGTGACACGGAATGTAGTATCGGCCGGAGTCTGAAGCCATTTCGGAACTTTGTGAATGACAAAAAAAGACAGTATGCCATCTGAATTATTTTTGGAGGACGAAAGAGCGGTCATCGGTCTTGGGGTTGCTGAACTTTTTGCTAAATATTTCAGCAAAGTGTACACTGATGTAACAGTGAAGTGCCCGGTGGCTGTCTCAGCTGATATAAATGTCTCCAACTTCGCCATATCTATTTCTGATATTTTCGCCGAGCTGAATGGTCTTGACCCCTATAAAGGTCCTGGCCCTTATGGCGTTTATCCAATGCTACTGAAAAACTGCTTGTTCGTTCTGGTTCGCCCACTTCATAACATTTTCAATGAATCCCTTCGGCGGGGTATTTTCCCTCAATTTTGGAAAACGAGTTTTGTGGTTCCTACTCACCAGGCCGGCAGTTGGGCTGACATTCAAAACTATAGACCTATCAGCATAATTAATACTGTTCCTAAAATCCTCGAAAAGCTGGTTAATGCCTTTTTCACCTCGATTTTTAAGTCTGCCATCATAAGGAGCAGTTTGGTTTTTGTGCTGGACGGAACACTGAGGTGAATCTGGTCTCTTCTAAAGGCGGTTTGTCTGAGGCCTTGGAGGGCGGATCTGAGGTCCACTAGGTGTATATTGACTTCTCAAAGGCTTTTGATAGGATGCCTTGTGGGATTCTGCTGGATAAGCTTCGGGGGCTGGGTATCTCTGGTCCACTGTTTGCTTTGATTGAGACCTATCTGAGTGATTGTCGTCAGGTAGTGCGGGTGAATAATTTTGTATCTTCTGAGCGCCAGTGTCTTCAGGGGTTCCTCAGGGATTCCACATTGGTCCATTATTGTTCAACTTATTCATTAATAATGTATCAGTCTGCTTTAGGTCAAGCAAGTTCTTACTCTTTGCGGATGACATGAAGGTGTATAAGGTCATCGACAGTTACAGGGACTGCTTGGAGCTGCAGGGGACCTTGATAAATTTGTTTCCTGGTGCGAAGTGAATGTTTGAGTTTGAATATTCCCAAGTGTAAATTCATTAACTTTTCTAAATCTCATTATCCTCTGAACTTTCACTATCACTTGGATGGTAGGCCGTTGACCTCCGATGAGACCTGAGAGTCCATTTTGATTCAATCCTTTCATTCGCTCCTCACATCGCTGACATTTTTAGTAAGTCCTTCAGGATGCTAGGTTTTATTAAACGTCATCCTAAGGAGCTTTCCTCTGTGAAGTCCCTTAGAACTCATTAGTTCAAACACACCTTGAATATGCTTCTTGTGTTTGGAACCCCCACTAAGAATCACATGTGTACAGGCTCGCACAAATACAGAGAAGGTTTCTCAGATATATTAACATGAAATTCAATGGGGGTGCTAAACTTGATTATGCTGCTTTGTGCTCCGAGTTGAATTTTCTCCCCCTTGCTAATAGAAGAAAGGGCAGAGACTTACAACATTTCTTTAAAATTATAAACAGTATCACCGATTGCCCGCGCCTGTTGTCGAATGTTGGTCTGAGGGTTCCTCCCATATATTTCACCAGCTTTTTCACAGAACAAACTATGCAAGCGATTCTTTTATAGTAAGGGTATCTGGATATGCTAATGGGCTGGGAGACTTGAATTTCTTTGGTACGTCCTTGAATGAAAATATACTCAACAAGATTATTACTGGTGGCGAATCATGGGTTTACGGCTATGATCCAGAAAAAAAGCGACAGTTTTCACAATGGAAGCATTCTAAATCGACAAGATCAAAAAAAGCACGTCAAAGTCGGAGCAAAGTGAAGACAATGTTGACTATTTCTTTGATTACGAAGGTGTTGTGCACCACGAATATGCTTCGAGAGGTCACACGATCACTAAAGAATAATATGTTGAAGTATTGAAAAGATTGCGCGGCGCAGTCAGAAGAAAACAGCCACAGCTTTGGATAAGCGGTGATTGACTGCTTCACCACGACAATACGCCAGCGCATTCACCGAATCTTGTGCAGCAGTATTTAACAAAGCACCAAGTCGTACAGCTTCGTAGCTGATTATTCTGAAGAATATGATGAATGCAATTTTTTTGCAGATTTTTTTACATTTGTCGACGAGGGATATAAGAACAACTTCTTTTCCTCTAAAAAAGTTTATAAAATTCTTTTTTACTTTAATCCATTATTATAGAATAAACACACATATTTGTCAGCTTTATATGGTCGATTTATACTTTTAAAAATTAATAATCAACTAGAAATTTACATTAATAAATTTCATTGGCAAGTTAAATGGCACACTTTTCATTGAGGTTGTAGGCAACGTTGAAGAATGGCCAAAATGTGATTGTACGACTTGCATTGGCTCTATTCTTGTTTGTTTGTACAACGTTTCAATAAGGTTGTATCTCTAATTATATACTGAATGATTGATCTAGGCTACGAGGTTATATAAGTACCTCACTGTACACATCTCAATGATATGGTATTACGAAGTAGCGGCTGCCAAAGATTAGATATCCCAGCAATGGGTTTACTGAGGATTACATTATTATTTTTAATGTAAGCTGCTTCCATAAATTTTCTCTTTTTCATGTTAGGTTGAGTCGCAGCTTCAGACCATTTTATATAACATTGTTGATCCCAGGCGTGTTCTGCAACACCAGATCTCGACATGTGTCATGTTCCTTAATTCTAACTTCTAGTGGACGCTTGGTTACTCCAATGTACATTTCATCACACTTACATGGAACTTTGCAAACAAATTCTTTACTATCAGTAGTTTTGTTTTCGTTAAATGAGCTATGAGTGCATTTCTCGATTTAAAAGCAATTCATATTATTTTCTCAGAGGTACCCTTAATATACGAAGTTGTGAAAAGGGAATGTGTTTCTTGCTGTCCAGTAGTCTTTGTTCTCAGATTAGTTATAATATCATCTAATAATTAAATTAATTATAAGTTGCGGAACATTCAACTTCTTGGTTTATTTTTTAATTTAGGCCTAATTTGCTCCCTAACCTGGAAAACGCATGTTTAATCTATAGTGTTAGTGTTAATTTAATGGAAACCATTAGTGTCCATTTTTTATTTTTTTAAGTATAAATCGACAAATAAGGAAATAAAATACCGTCGAAAAATGGAGTTGAGTTTATGGCATTATATCTGCTTCCATAAAATTCAAATACCGATATAGATAAATAAAATTGAACCAATGGTTTCATAACCTACTTTCAGTTTTTATTTGTGAGACACCTGGTCTTGAAAATGCATGGCAAACTTGAAAAGAAAATGAAAATTTTCGTTAAGAAAATCATTCTGTCAGGAGATACAAAACTACTTTCATCCTGGCGTCTCGAAGTTTGCTTAAAAATTATTTTTTATTAAAAGTTAAGAGTGAAAAATCGGTTCTCTTCATTAAATTTGAAAACTATTTTCAACTTAACAACGTTATGGGCAATAAAAATTCCTTTAAAATACATTTTTTTTAATAAAAAACGAATGCTTTCACGGTTTTGGGCAAGTCGAAAGTCCTTGTTCTTGGGCTTAGACCATGTCAATTTGTAATTATTATCCGACATTTCATCTACGATTGAACGAGGCATCTTCAGGAATAGAACACTAAATGATCCTTGAGGAGCAAGAGCCAGGTGTTTGTTCACGACTGATGCTCAGCGAAACTTGATCGAGCGTTACAACCAATTTCTACTTGTGTGTCTGTAACGTGTGTCTCTATTAATATTATTTGGGTATTTACAAAGTTTGATTAATTTTACGTTTAAAGAAACCAGACAATGATGCTGGCATCTTAGTTTCTTCTATATTAAAGGTATTGTACAACTTGTTTCTTTTTAACACATCTTTCATATTCCTTAAGCCTAATAGATATAGACTGTAATGTTTCATCCATATACACTTTACCACAACAGCAAGGTATCTTATAAACGCCTTCTGTTTGTTATGGTATTGCGTCGTTTGGTGACTTCAAATATTGTCCAACTTTCTTACATGTATTGAGCATTGTCCTAGTGTTTGATTTTCGTAGCAATATAACAATTTTGTCGGTGATTCCAGGTATGTAAGGCAAGACAACATGTCCATAAGTGGTACATTTATGACATTTTGTTGAGGAGTTGATTCAGTAATTGTTCATCACATGATGGTGTGACATCGCACTGAAATATCGATTCGAATGTGTTGGTTTTCTACACACAGAATGTTCTAATTTGCTATTATCTTTCCTTTGTACCAATACATCGAGAAAGGGAAGGGAACTCCTTGATTCAGTTTCCATGGTGAATTTTATGCTAGGTTGATCTAGATGATCCAAGAAATTATGGAGGTTATCTGCGCCATGTGGCCAAACTACTAACGTATCATCTATATATCTACATCAAAATTTAGATATTAGAGAATCAGAAGACAAGGCGTTTTCTTTAAAAATTTCCTTGAAGACGTTCGTTACCGCCAGCGAAACGTCGGATAATAATTCTAATTTGACATGGTCCAAACCTAACGAACCATGATTTTCCGTACATTTTGTGTGTCAATATACATATATATATATATATATATATATATATATATATATATATATAGTGTTTATTGAGCTATTTGCACAGAAACATGGACAATGGAGTTTCGTGTCATTGTTTTTACGGCGTGAAAGGACGTTTTGGTAAATCGTACAGAGATAAAAAAGATAAATTGTGCAAAATCTACCATAAAAAGCATATATCTTTTCTGCTTAAAACAAATTAAATAATTCAATTATGTGGATTACTACTAAGGAAACTGATTTTTACTCTTAATTATTTATAAAAATATATCTGTCAAACAAAATTCGAGCAGATAAAGATGATAGTGTTTTTGTATCTCTCTGAATGAATGATGTCAAAAAGAAAATTTCCATTTGCCCTTAATTTTTTTCCAAAGTCTAATATTCCTTAGCTAAACTTCAAACACATACTTTTGACTATTGTGACTTAAATTTAGTTTTTAAAAAAGGCAACCTTACCAGATTAGATTACCATTAAATATATTTTAAATTGAATCTACAAACAAATACGTGAAAATTGAGGATCAAGAATCTAATGTATACCGTAAATAATGTATGTATATGTATAGGTCAACTAAGTGTAGAAAATGAAACGAACAATCGCGCCAATAATTGAGCCAAAGTTTTTGAATTTTTCTACAAAGACATGAAGGAATAACAGGGTAATTTTGCAATTTTGTAAAAATTATTAAAACCATCCGACAAATTATATTGCATATCTTGTTAGAGACCTTATCTTTGACACATTTATAAAACCTTTTATATTTTAAATTACAAGGAAAATATCTTGTTTCCCCCCATTACGTTCATTTTATGTCATTCTAAACAGAAGGAAATGATGGATTATGGATGAAATTGAAAAATGTTATGAAACGACCTTTATTACTTATTATATCTTTAGATTAACTTTTCGAAATGTGTGTTACAACCTGTTACTTAACACGGCGGATTTATTTAAATGCCAGTTTTTCAAAAACTAATATTACCGTCGATATATACACCATGGTGATCCATCGCATGATTACTCAAGCCGCTATTGTATGGTGGTCTTGTACAGCCAAGCTCAAACACCGTCATCGAGGTTGAAAGAATGGCTTGTGTAGAAATGATGAGTACGATGAGGACTGCCCCCATTAGGGCAATGGAAATTCTAAAGACTCTCCCTCCTCTCCACTGATTCATAGAAAATGAGACCTCTAAGGCGTCTCAGTTACCTGGAAAGCATGAACTGACGGAACGTTGTGAAAAGATGCCTAGCGCTCCCTAAGCAAACAGACTACGTGGAGCCGGTTTTGAAACCAAGCCAGTTGGTTAATGTATCAAGTAGAGACGATTGAGAAGAAGAGAAAACTCTTCCCTGAAATTGATCCTGGAGCTGAAATTTTCGGTAGAAGAAAGGAAGTCAGAGAGTTTTTCTGTATGGAACAGCATGCAACGGTCTTTTAAGCAGAAATTTGTACTATTGCGCAATGTGGCTCTCTCCATATCTGTGAGAGGAACATAAACATAAATAGGAGTACTAACATATTCTCAGACAGTAGAGCTGCAATATTGGCTCTGTTGTCCAATGTAGTAACTTCACGACTTATGTCTGAGTGCAGGGAGGTACTTGATAATCTAACAAAGAATAGCTGCAAAATCAGACTAGTGTGAGCTTAAAGGTAACTATGATATAATCTAAGTTTTTCTTTAAGCGTGGATCTCGTGATATGATCTTTAAGTGCATGATTAGGGAACTTTGTCGAAGCCTGAAAATAGTTTTGATATAATTATTACAATTGAGCCCTTGTATTTAATTGTCAGGGGAAAAATAGCTAAAAAAAAACCTTTGAAGTTCACTGGTACAAGAAACTCTTGCAATTCTATAATTGCTGCATTATAGTATGGTTATTATTATTTATATATACATACATATAAGCCAGTGTTTCTATCTCTCCATTCCACAATTTAGGCAGCAACGATCCACTTCCCCCCATCTCAAGCAACCTCATGGCGCCCGGAGAGGGGCCACGGTTCTCGTAATTCAGGAACAAGGCGTCAACCTTTCACATGCCGTTTTTATGTGTGTATCGCTAATGTGGAGGTACTGTGCTTATTCTAGTTCTGTCCGTATGGCCCTTATATGAAGTGGAAGCTATAAAGAGGCATCGCCGACCAGGGAGGGGGTCCGTGTTTAATATATCGTATTACTAAAGTGTTTTTTTTTTAAATATATTACATTATTTAATTATCTATCATTATTATTACACTGGAAAACAGCCAAAATGTATCTAAAATAAAAATTTTTGTTGTGCTAAAACAGAAACTAAACTTACCTTTTTAATATTAGTTTAAGTTTTAGAGATACGTGTTGTTATGTCTCCTTATATACTAACAATGTTCCGCAAGAATGCACGTGATAGATTTGTATCGTTATAATAATAGAGGGATGTGAGGTTGCCAAATAATCGTTTCCCCAAGTTAAGAATATTTTACACAACTGGGCATGTGAGATTTCCAGAGATAACACCCAATATACGAAGTCCCAACCCTCTAGGGCTTAAAATAAGGGAGTCTGTATACAAACAAATGACAAACGCCACTGTTGCGAATATTATGAAATTGAATAGAAAATTCTCGAATATTCTCTAAAAATATAGAAGCCGTATTTGGGTATATAAGCAGCTACAAAGTAGAGGGGTTACTCAGTCCAAGTTAGTGAGTCGAATCGAATAGTTGAGATTGTAAGATGTCTCGAAAGTATGTAAACAATCCAGATCACTTCTATTGTGTTTGTGGTGAGGTGACTTTTGCGTCTCTAAAGCGGTCTATTACCCCATTAATAAAAAATGCCTATCAGCTTTATTTCGGTTGTAATAAAGGGGTCAAGACAAACGGTGGGTGCCACATGTCTGCTGTAATGCATGCGCTTCAAGTCTGAGAAACTAGTTTAATAGGAGACGATCTATGCGGTTTGATGTCTCAATGATCTGGAGAGAGCCTTCAAATCATGGTAATGATTGCTATTTTATGTGAATGGGATAGTCTACCAAAGGCACTCCATTACATGAGAAAAGACGGATCCGTTCAACAATCATTAAAGACAGGTAAAATTAATGTACAAAATATGCCATTAGTAGACCCCAAAAAGATTTTGTTGCCACCACTGTATATCAGATATTGAAAAAAATACTTGGAATCATTTTCGCCTCGTGGTCACTAATTTCTTCGGAAATTACGTTACCCTTGTTGAAAATATGCTGTGTGCTCTAGAAACAATTCACAAAATAAAAGCAAAAGACATGGTATTTAGTGTCTCCTACAAGTGTAAAAGTATGTATTTTTTATTATTATATTATTATTAAACTTGTTCTTGAAAATTGCAACTAAGTTTTTAATTTCGTTGGCATTGTTGTGTTTAGCGACCCAAATTAACAAAAAAAAAAGCGCTATTCATACAAGATAAAACAAATAAACTAAAAAATGTTGCATAGTGGTATTAAAATTTTATTTGAGATCTATTATATTATTAAAATATTATATTATCATTATACCATTATGTACAGTTGTACATTGCTGGGTGCAAATATTTCATATTCCGGACAGATTTTACCCATCCTCGTAATATATAGGTGAACTACTATACGGCTGCTTATGAGGTCTACATCAGCGGACCTAACTCTGGTAAAATCCGCCATGAGTACCAAATTATTTCTACTGTGCTAATAAAACTTTAAAGCAAACTACTTCCACCATGTAGCTCTGCTATTTTAGTGTATGTATCAGAAGACCTAAGACATCGCGGCAGCTTGTTCTGAAGTCTCTTTTAAGGGGCGATTTGGTCTTACTCATGTAGCACCAAATTGGCGCTCCATGAGTCATTGGTTTGTTAATGATATTTATATTTTGTGGGGATGATTGCATAAAGCTGTTGCATTGCAACATATTCTTCCTTTATGGAGGTCATAGTATGGCGTAGAAACTTATTCATGAATCAACTCTGACCCCGAGATACCTTACAAGTTTGTCGACGAGTATATTGACGTTATCTATTTTAAAGGGGTAATTATTTTATGATTCGTGAATTTTTTATGATCATCATTGATTCACATTTCTTGATTTCAGTCCTGAATCACCCGAGTATACAAAGAAATGAGGAAGCAAATCGTTTAGCAAAAATGGGGTCCCTGTATATCTGTTACTGTTGGTAAGAGAGAAATAACACTGTTGTTGGAACGCAAGCCCTTGGAATGAGATGTGCCAAGGGACATATACTTGGACCTAATGCGCAGCTTACTGTGGAGCTTGTTTTCTTTAATAGGAAAGAACTGCGAACCCTAGTAAGGTTGCCAACGGGCCATTGTTACCTGCTTAACAATTTTCATCGAATTAGCATCGCGGTAGACTCGGTATGCGCATGATGTCTAGAAAAGGATCAAACTTTTGACCATATTCTCGGAGAGTATCCGGCACTCAATGGACTGAGTGAGATTCAGTTCGGGGATACAATAATATCAGGTAACGAGTCTGTTTTGGATTGGTTTATATCAGTTCTAAAAGTAACAAAATTACTTCTATTATCAGAAATAACTTAAATACGTATCGGGTAAGTATGAATAGGGTGGTAATAAAGCAACTACATTACTTATTAAGGCAGTTGGACTTTAATATAATTGTGCTAAATTTTTCCTAAAATTAAACCTAGATGTGAGAAAAAAACATCATTCCGATAGGCCAAAAAGTGGGATGAAGTAAAAATAGTTTTATCTATGGATTCAATAATGTGCACACTTATGGACCCTAAGATCAAGATTACTTTGAAACATTTAAGAAAGTTAAAATTGGATTGCTTGAAGTACGATTGAAATCTAATTTATTAATCTTAACTTTTGCTTCCCTAAACCTCTAAAATGTTAAGATGGAGAGATGGATCACTTTGAGATATAGACTGAACAATGTTTTCTCAATTTTTATGTAAAATCCACCCGATCAGGTCTCTACAGCTTGTCTATTATAATACTAGTATACAATTTATTATAGCTACATACTATAATTACATACGATGCTATGGCTTGACCAAAAATTTACCCCAAAATAATTTGGTTAAATAAAACCGATGAAATATTGACTGCTAAGTCATGCTTGGAAATTAAAATGCTTTCATATTATAAAATTTAAATTACGTCCAATCTAATACTTTAAAGATTTGCTTAAACATTACATTCGAAAAGGCACTAAAATTATCATCTTTAGACAAAATGTCTGAAAGGAGTACTAAATGGCAGTTTTTCGAAAATTAGCATTGTCACAGATATGGGCTTTATGTATCTTTATTAATATTTTTATCTGCAAAAATAACTAATGAAATCCAATATTACCGTCGATCTAATATACTGCTTTAAATTTTCAGAGAATGGAGGAAAAGACTTATATGTTTTTATTTCGGTTTTAAAAGTTACAAAATTACTTCCATTATTGTAAATCCCTTGAACAGGTATTGCGTAAGTATAAATAGTGCGGCAATAGAGGAAGTACCTTACTAATCATAGCAGTTGAGCTTTATTATAACTATGACAAATTTTTCAAAAAAATTAAACCCAGATATATGGTAAAACCATTATTCTGTAAACCAAAAAATGGGAAAGAGTAAAAATAGTGAACATCAGAGGTGGGTCGGACTTGAAAAACCCGTTCTTTTCACCCGGATCAGTTTACAGTCCGAAAGATCCCGATCACTAAAATTTAAAATATCGGACTCGGACAGTACGAAAGTTCGCGCTTCAACTGGTCATACGATACATCGGACTTATAATGAACCGAGATCCGTTGAACCGTTTTAATCGAACGGTGTTCGTTGTGTCTTTTACGGGTCTTTGTATCTTTCGAACATTCGGTTCGATATAGTACGATGGGTCACTGATGTTTCGGGTCCGCTGGCGAACCTCATTTCGTTCGATTAATAATTGCAGGAACAGTAAATACGTTAAAGGCAGTGGCCGTGGAGTACAAGGATTTAGGATTGCTCTAGTTTAGATTATGTTTCTTTAGGACGTTTGTGGAATATATAATTACGAATCTGGTATTTCGGTAGTTAAAATATGAATTAGGAACGTGATTAAAACTTT
Organism: Diaprepes abbreviatus; assembly: GCA_034092305.1. Taxonomy (NCBI): domain Eukaryota; kingdom Metazoa; phylum Arthropoda; class Insecta; order Coleoptera; family Curculionidae; genus Diaprepes; species Diaprepes abbreviatus. The sequence goes on from JASJET010000104.1 coordinate 3,257,507, forward strand.
TTTAGCCCTATATGCCGATTCTCGCTTGTTTTAAATTTAATTGGGTATGATAAGAATATTTAACTACAATTGTTGGGGAAAGTGGATGTAATTTAAAATGTAATAATAATAATAAATGTTTTGTTTCATCATCGAATTATGTTGTTACGATTGTTAAAGTAGGTACATATATTATTTTTGCTGATAATGATAATTTAGTAGTATGATGTAGGCATAAAGAGCCTGTTTTTCCGTATATTTTTTGTTCTGGCTCTTAAAACAGTGACAAATTGTAAAATCATAAAAATGACCATGAATTATAATTTTGGGTTTTTAATCCTGGAACAAAAAAGGTTGGTTTTTAATTAAACATTATCAGCAAAAAATAAAGAATATGTTTAAAACCAATTTTTTTAAACATAAATTAAGTTTCTCGGAAAAGTGACAATAATAAAAACATAATTTTAATTTTTGTTATTAAACAAAAAATTAAAGATATGACTGCTTTACAATTTTGCAGTACTTATCGACGATTATTCTGATCGGTCTATATTAGTATCAGGTAAACTGGTTTCTAAATTTAGTTGATTTTCTGGTGCTGCATTACGGTCCGTTATTTCTTGTGGCTCAAGTAGAGTCACTAATGGACGCTTACTTTTAAGATGTCTAGCCAAATGTTCGATAGTCACCTATATTGCTTAAAACATAATTCACACTTGACCCATTTTTTCCCAATGGCCGTAAGATTATGCCAAACACCGTTTTTTTTTTCGATAATTCATATGAGATGGTCAATGTGCAAATATTAATATATGTAGTTTAATGAGAGAGCCGCAATATTACTATTTGTTTAAAATACAGCTTAAATGTCCCATTCGCCTTTTTATTTTATCTCCTAAATTGTAATAGAAGTTAAATTTAAGCTTAATTTTTTTTTTGAAAAAAAAAAATTAATGAGGCTTGTAATTGGATTTTATATAAAAAAAAGGATCGAAATGTAATTATCTGTGGTGTACTATTTCCTAAAATATATATTAAAAATATGAAATGGAAAATGCGTTCGAACTTTGGAATTCTGGACGGGAAACAGACAATTGAACCGGTTCTTTGACCCGGATCTTGAAAATTAATGATCCGGATGGTCCGAATCACCAAAAAGTCCTTTTTGCCCACCTCTAGTGAACATGTGGATCACGAGATCAAAATTACCTTAAAATAAAGAAGTTAACATTTCATTGCTGGAAGTTCGATTCAGGTCAAATTTATTAACCTTAATACCTGCTTACCTGAAACCATTAAAATATGAAGACGGGGTAATGGATGACTTTGAGATATAGATTGAGTAATATTTGATCTAGTATCCAAAAATGTAGATGATGGCATTTATGCCATCGTTTGTCCATTATTATAACACCAGAATACAATTCGTTGAAGTTGTATAATATAATTGTATACGGTTTTATCAAAAACGAACCCCAAAATCATTTTATTAAATAAAACTAATAAAATATTGACTATTAAGCCTTGCTCGAAAATTAAAGTGCTTTTACATCATAAAATTTAAATTACTTCCAATCTAATACTTTAAAGATTTGCTAAAACATGACTTCGCTCGCGATTACGTCTTTGATTCAATTTTTCGAAGAGGCACTAAAATTAATGGTTGATTTCGAAAAGCAATAGCAAAGGGTAAAGTAGGAACGGGAGAGTGGATGTATTTTTATGATTTTCGCTAAATTTTCCTTCGTATTTAGACTTATCGATTTTAACTTTAAATTTTCAAATGGATTTGAAATTATATTAATCCCATACAATGTTCCTATGTAAATAAAAGTTAAGTTACCAAAAATACAAAAATAATATTTAATTATTTTAAATTCAAAAAAGACTATAATTCAATATAAAGACAAGTCAATTAATAATTTCAGAATTTTATCCAAGAAATTAAATTAAATTAAATATTTCCTACAATTTCTAACTAGGAGTCCTTAAACTTTGGTCACGTACATCCGTCGATGCGTCTGTCTGTCCATAACTAGCTCACAATCTATTAATTCATCAGCTTTTCCTCTTTTACAGTGAAAATACAGCCTCAATAATTCTTGCCTAATACAATTAAATAAAACTTTTTGTTTTGCTCACAGAGCTTGCATTTAAAAAAATTGGCACTAAATATTGATTTATATATACAGGGTGTCCCTGTAGAACTCCGGAATTTGATTGCAACTATATTGTTATAATTATTATTGCAGAATTTGATATGCGGAATGTAAATGAGTTTAAAAGGATTACATATTAAAAATAACTTTGCGTGTACAGGGTGTTCCAAAAAAGCATGGTGAATAACCATCAATTTTTTTGCCTTAAAATGTCAAAAAATTCAATTTTTAAATACTTTTCTTACTTACTATTATATGTCGGGGATTAGCTTTATTTATTGAATAGCTATAGATAGTTTTACTGTTATTCTTTCCTTGCAGAAATAGTGTTTGTGTAGCCTTAATTAAAGCAAGTTCAACGCGGTTTTATAATTTATATTATAGACAATAATTGATTAAGAATATTTTCTTTTAAACGGGGCGTAATAACTCTAATAGGTAATATTTCTTTGACTAAAATCTAGTTGTCGGAATTGCATTGTATTTATTTTTATTTATTTTTACGACGTTTCGATTAGGTTGAATCTCTAATAGTTATCAAGTATAAACTGAATGTTTTATCTAAAGGCTAGGAACTTCTACAGGGACTGTGTCCATTAAAGCGCAAAATTTCGCTTCACTGAACACACCTCAAAGATTTGATGTTACAAACTAGTGGTTGCCAAAGATTAGGCATCTCAACACTGGGAGTACTGAAGATTCCATTATTATTTTTAATGTAAACTTCTATAAATTTGATTTTTTTTCCTGTTGTGAAGAAGGAATGTGTTTCTCGCTATTCAGTGGTCGTTTTTCTAAAGTTATTTATAACGTCCTCAATTAATTTTAAATAGTAACTATTCTGTTGTAAATCGGATTTAAAGTTTTCTACCTCCTTTTGCCATGAATTGGCATCATTGCGTATAGATATAGCGCGATTAGAGAGGTTGCGTAGGATTCCCCGTTTTGTTACAACAGAATGATTAGAATTATGGTTAAGATATTGTCCAGTATGTGTTGGCTTCCTGTATACTGAAGTTTTAATACTTTCGATTGATCGGTTCACCATGACATCTAGGAAGCGCAATTGATCATTTACCTCTTTCCCCATAGTAAATTTAGTTGTAAGTCGAATGGTGTTTAGATGTTTCAAGAAATCGTTAAGTTCTCGACCATTGCCCTTCCATACGATAAAGGTATCATCGACTTATCTCAATCAGTCCTTCGGTTTTACTGTTGCTGTTTCTTTGGCATGAGTTTCGAACCATTTCATATATATATATATATATATATATATATATATATATATATATATATATATTGGCGACGACTGGAGACAGTGCAGGACCCATCGAAAGCCTGTCATTCTGAGCGTTAAACTAGTCCTTGACTTGAATGTAAGCATTACGCAGGCAACACTCTAAAAGGTCCATCACCCATTCCAGTGGTAACGTGGTTGAATTTGATAATGTACTATCATTTGAAAGTCTAGTTTTGATTATGTCTAGTGATTCCTCTAATTGCACATTAGTATACAAACTTTCCACATCAGAACCTTTAGAAGGTAAGGCCAACACATATGTTAAAAATTCCACACATTTCGTGAACATAAGTAGCATTAATCTAAAGCCAGATGACAGACTACCAACAAAACTAATAAAACTTCAGTATACAGGAAGCCAACACATACTGGACAATATCTTAACCATAGTTCTAAGCATTCTGTTGTAATAAAAGTGGGAGTTATACGCAACTTCTATAATTGCGCTATATCTATATGCAATAATGCCGATTCATTGGAAAAAGAGGTATCAAACATTAAATCCGATTTACAACAGAATGATTATCTTTTAAAATCAATTAACAATATTATAAATAACGACTATTGGACAACAAGAAATACATTCCTTCTTCACAATTCTGTGCAGTAAGGGAATCTCGAAGAAAATAAGGTGAATTTCCAGTAGTTATAATATAAAAACAGCCTTTAAATCAAGAAATACACTTAGCGCTCATTTAACAAAAGAAAATGTGTTTACAAAGTTCCATGTGAGTGTGGTGAAATGTATATTAGAGAAATCAAACGACCACTAGAAGCTAGAATTAAGAAATATAAAACTCATATACAAAACGGGGAGAAGTCAAGATCAGGTATTGCAGAACACGCCTGGAATAAACAACACCATATCAAATGGGCTGAAGCTGCTGCAATATATATGGAACCCAATATGAAAAAAAGAAAATTTATAGAAGCAGCTTACATTAAAAATAATAATGGAATCTTCAGTAAACCCAGTGTTGAGATACCTAATCTTTGGCAACCATTACTTTGTAACATCAGCGAAACTTTGCGTTTCAATGGACACAATCCCTATATAAGCTCGCAGCCTTAAGACAAAAACATTCAGTTTAGTCTTTATAACGGCTAGAGATATAACCTAATCAAAACGTCATAAAAATAAATAAAAATATAGACAATGCAAGTCCTTCAACTACATTTTAGTCAATCTTCAACATTGTCTACAACCTTCAAACAAACGTTAATATTTCTTTGTAACTACAAATTTTTATTGTAGTTTGCAGATTGTCACAAAATATCGCTTGGGATTTTGACATCAAACATATTTTTTTCTTTTTCTATAGACGTATCTTAGTTTTACGACTTAACATCGAGCGACTTATAATAGGAAAGGTGAGTCTGAACTAAAAATATACTAGAGCTTCTTTAAATATTTTTGATTTTAGTTTTCAAAAAGATAGTAAATTATTATACATGCACTAAAAATTAAATATTAATGTAATACTGACCTGCAAGTAAATTTCTAATTGAATATTTAAGCTGAATAGGCCGTACTGTTAAAAATATGAAAATTAAGTCAAAACGGGATAAATTTATATAACTCAGTGTTCTTTAGCATATGTATATATAAGAATTTTATTAACTAAAATCCACTGTACTCGAAATTCTTAATTGATTTGGAAATTTAGAGAAATAACATAACGAGCACCTCACGAAAGATAACCATAAAATGCTAGTTAAAGATTATTGGAGAAAATAAAAATAAAAATCTGAGTTTTCGTAATGAATTTCATGAAATATTGCTGTTACAGAATTCCCCATTTTTTCTATTTTTCAGTGGTAGAATACTTCAATTTAATTAATTTTTGTTTAACTACTTAGTTTTATACAAACTTGTCAACACTTTTCAATACATATTTAAATTTTAGTTCACAAACTGAGCAATGTTAACTTCAAAACCATTTGTTTGCTAATTAAAACTTCATTAATTATTTTAATACGTCATCCTTTTTAATCTGGCCGTTTAGCTGGCAATTTAGTTATACACGTGAGAATTTTCAATTAATATTAGTAACTTTAACAGCTATTTTCTGAAACAAATAAAGAATAAAAAATGTTTGAACAATTACGCGAGAAACTTTAATATTTGTTAAATTTGTTTGGGCTATCAATTCTCTCAATCACCCAGGACACCTCAACTCGGGGACTGGCGGCCAATGTATCTAGAGAAGCGTGACGAAGAAATACCTGTCGCTTCCCATACAAAAGAGATTGCATGACTTCAGTTTTGAAATCTAACCCTTTCTTAAGATACGTTTGCCAAGTAGAAAGGATTGGGAGGAGGAGCAAACTATTCTGAGAAATGGATTTTGGTGACAGGACGAAAGAGATAGAGCTAGAGTTTTCGATAGGAGTACTGGAATATATCTATACTATAGCAGCCATGTCGGCAAGAAGGACATAAACAGAAATAAGACAATAAACATATGTTCAAACAATTTGGATACAACATTTGCACTGAAGTTTAAAGCTGGAGGTTCACGGCTGGTATCTGAGTGCAGGGATATAATGGATAGTCTGACAAAGATAGGCCGCACAATCGGACATGTGTGGTATACATGGGAATAAGAAAAGAGATTGCTTGGCAAACATAGGTCCGCTGCTGGATCATATGAACTCCAAGATTAGAGAGAAAAAGGAATTAAAACGTTACAGGAAAAAGAAGCCCCTATAGTAAGGTGCGCGACAGAACGTATAATTGGACCAAAAAAGTTTTTCTCCCTGGAAGAAGAAAAGGAACTGCAAATCGTGGTGCGATTATTGTCATCTTCATAAGATTGCCATCACCCGATATGCAGATGGTGCCTAGAGAAAGATAAAACTTTTCACCGTGTAATCAGAAAGTCCCTAGTACTCATCGAACTGAGACAGTGACATAACAGAGCTATAATTTTATCACTTGAAACCACCAGGCAAGCTCAGTTAACGAAACCGCTTAGATTCGCATAGGCGATTGGCTTTCAATGACTTGCAGTCATGGTGAGATGTAAATGTACTAATGAGGCCTAATCAAGCATTAGTACTATTTATTCATATATTCAAAAGGCTCCTTTAAAGTATAATTCCAAAGATGAGCATGCTAAAGATCTGCTTGTGAACGCATAGTTGCATTATGATTGAGAATTGTTCAAAATGGCGGTTTCATTAAAATAAAAAAATTTTCTCATTTCAAGAAGAGTGTGCTTAATTAAAAGAGTGAATCCAAATAAATAAATAAAGTAATATGTCGAAAAAAAAAGGACTAGTTACATAATTTATTTTCAGGAAAATAATTTTATTTATTTGTTAGTATATTCAGAGTAAGTCGAAAGGATCGTTATCAATTGGTCATAGAATATAACCTTGTTACTAGAAGGACTAAAGTCGTCATAAACATAAAAAACTTTAGCAATTTTTTTTCAAAATGTCGCAATTTTTTAAAGTCCCAAAAAACATGCGATTTGGTTTGTTCAGGTATATTAATCGCTGATTTAATTAAGAGAATATTGAGGTTTATTTGCGGATTGAACCAACAACAGGGGCATCAGCAAATGATCACACACTATCACCAAGTCGATTAAATGATTTTCAAGGTGGATGTTGTATTCACTGCCCAGGAAATAGAGTTTGTTGATCAGGGAGTATTAGTGGTTCACACGCTTGGAAATAAATGAATAACAATGACTGGTGGTATGTAAAAAAATGTTTACTAAATTTTTAGAAAGCTATAAAAAAGCACCCAAGTATCGTTTTGCCAAGGTCTGAACAATATTAAACAATTCACCAGCGCATAGTAACCTAATCTGATGGGTTTTCGAACAAAATCAAATATCTTTTGAAAGAAAGAGCTACAGTAACGAGCAATTTCATTTTCAGAACGTCACAAAATCATCTTTGGTAGGCTTAAGAAGCATTGGTACTAATTCTGCGGATCGAAATAATCGTGTTTAAAGTGACTACAGACAGGCGAACAACAACTTCCAAGATTTTTAACTTACAAGGACCGCAAATAATCAAATTATGTTCTCCTAAGTTCATGGAAACGGGGCACAATAAAATGTTCGAGACCAAGTTCGAAGACAGTCAAGCTTGAATCCCTAAGCTCGTCAACTCACATAATTGGAGGACATCGAGTTCCATGTGAACAAGATTAGCGACAGGCGATCGCAACGAATATTCAACCCCATGCTCTCTTTTCTACATAACTGGAAGAGAGGGAATTATACATAACCTAAGCCACGGACCTTCAAGTAGTAAACCCTATAATTCCTAACTGACACAACTAGGGGACAGTGAATTCTATGCGACCAAGATTGCAGGCAGGCACGTTTCTAACCCATATAACCGAGAAATAGCAAGATCTATGTATCCAAGCCTGAAAATAAGCGATCTTTATACCCCAAGCTCGCCAACCCACGTAACTGGAGGATCAAGAGTTTTCGATAAATTTATCAAATGGCAATTTATTTCTTTACCTTTGGGAGTAGAAATGAAAAGTCCGTTCTAAAGGGGTATCTACATGGTGTTGCAACCGTTCCCCAAAATCTCAAGATTCTATCTTTAATAATGCGTTGATATGCCCGTCTGTCAGTCAGTCAAAATAACTCTGCTTATAAGTATAGATATTCCAAATTTTCAATCAATTTAGCTAAACTCAATACTCTATTTAAGTTTTTTCGTTGATTCTTTGACACATTCCTAACAATAATACGCATTTTCACATATCGGAGCTTTTAAACTGGAAATATAATAACCCCGTTTGGCAAAATTTCTCAACTCTATATTGAAATTAAGTTACTGTACCATTTACATCAGATAAATATCAAATACGCCTTTGTGAATATTTTTCTGATTCTTCGGAGCAGACAATAATATTTGCAATAAATAGCATTTATTTCTGTTTAAATAACGCTCAAAACTTGCCCTTTTCTTCGTATTCACAATCTTAGAAATGCCAGAGTTGTGGATTCACTCTTACATTCCCAGATCAATCTAGATGATACCTTTTGGCCCTTAAGGGCTTTCAGAGCTGCTTGGCTGTCAGAATAAATGTAGATTTGCTTCCCTTTGCAAGGTCTCCTTTTTATCTCATCTGCACATTGTAAAATTGCATATATTTCTTCCTAGAACATTGTTGAGTATTTTCCCAAGGGAAGAGTTATTTCTTTCCTCGATTGTAACCCATATAATCCAGCTCCGGTACCCTCCCTGGTTTTTTAACCGTCATTGTGCCAAATAGTTATACAAGAAGATGTTTACGGTTCTCCTTTTTACTCGCCATTCGATCTTTTATTATGACCTTGAATGTTATATTCTAGCGGTAGCCCGAAGTCATATGGTCGGTGTACATTTCCAACTTTGGGCTTCTGATTTTGTTCCATATAGTTTTGTGTCCAGTCAACCGCTTTTGTGTTATTGAGGTTGAGTAGTATAGTTGATGGAGCCTCATTTTCGCCTCTTCCTGAATCACTAAGTATAGCGGAGGTAGATCCAGAATGCACTCCATTGCCGAAGTGGGGGTCGACTTCATGGCCCCCGTAATGCTCAAGCAGGCGACTCTCTGTATGCCGCTAAGCTTTGTAATGGTTGTTATTTGCATTACCTTAAGTCACCAGACCAAGGCAGTATATGTGATGGCTGGTCTTACGACACTAGTGTGTAAGCAATGCATCATCTTTTTTGTATGGTTTAATATATATTTTAACAAATATTGGCACACATTTAATTACCCAAGCGCGTATTAATGGACGCTAACAAATCTCGCTATTAATCCATCTCACTAGCTCACCTCTCTAAATAATATATTTATATCATTGCTGTACAGAATATCGACGTACATACTGAAAAAATGTGAGAAAATCATTATGACGGTTCTGAAAAGTACTGCCTAAGAAGTCTTCTAATTCACACGTCCGAACTTAGTTCTTTTTTAGACTATTTCTGTAAGGACGCGGCCGAATTATCCAAATCCCTCGTTACAATATTTATGTTTTAAACTAATTATTAATAGGAGAAGCTAGAGCTTAACCAGCCATGTCCTGTAAATCATTAATAACTATTTATATTTACTTTTCCTAAATATTATGGGCACTACTCATGGCCAGAAAAATTTTTCACCAATATGATTACGAAATATAAAATTATAAGAAAATATTCTACTTTACAAAAATATGACAAATTTACAAAATTATAACCATATTTTCCTTCAAAAATTTTATTTATATCTATCCTTACGACTTCAGTTGACTGAACATCTAAAGCGGAAAAAATTACACAAATGCCTATTAGGTGGGATAGATATAAAAAAAGAGCATTTGAATAAGATATCCTATTTTAAATTTTCATCTGAGCCTGTAATAAATTCTCTTATATTTTTAAATTCTACACGTGTACGAAACTTTTTTTCATTTATTCATAACGTAAAAATATGTACCGAATTTGTATCAAGTTTATAGCAAATTAAACACAAAATTTAAATTAATAACAAAAAATAAAACGTCTGTTAAAATAATTCCAAATAAAAACGGCTAAAGCTAAATTAAGACATATGTCTACTAAACATTTGCTAAAAGAGTTTTCAGCACACTGGTCCGAATTCGAAAAATTTTAAATTAAAATATATCACTTTTTCAAATGGTACCTCCTATAGATTTGTAATAAAAACCCTACAAATTTTGCTTCATATGTCCTATACTAATTCTTAATAATTTTTAAGCTATTTTGAATTATTTACTTCGTCTTATTCTTTCAAACAATTACTTTAATCTGATTAAATATAACAAAAAGATAAATCAATATTAAAACAAAAATAAGGGAGCTTTTTCTTTTTAAATAAAGATAAAACATTTTTAAGTCCATTTATTGAAAGAGAGGTAAACTATAAAGGATAATTGAATTATTTATTAATAACTAATAATTAAACGTGTTTGATAAATGTTCAAATAAATAGCCCGCTTGTTAAATGAACGTATTTAGTGTTTTTCTCGAATCTTATTAAATATAATGTAATTATATATTAAATTTGGTATGCTTTCAGTTACGTTATTAAAATTTAAAGTAACATTCAATTAAATTTAATTTATAAAACTTTAATTTCAAAGTACATGTAACTTATTTTCACGATTTAAGGTACACAATCATTAAACTGAATTAAAGAATGTACATTAAATTAAAGGTTATTTTTAACAGTATATATATATATATATATATATATATATATATATATATATTAGACATTTAACAGACAATGCTTTATACGCTAATTTAACTTCACATCTATGAATGTGAACACAATAAGAAAGATGCTTAAAAATATTCATAAATTCAATACCGTTAAATAGAAAAAAACTAAAATTAAAAGGGAACAACAGTGAGAAAACATTGCTCCACACACAGTTAATAGTTGAGGAAATAAAAAATTTAAATATTACATAGTAAGGTGTAAACACACAACATAATGTAATAAAATATACAGAGAGAACTTTTTGATGGCTTCCAAAACCCACATTTTACGCTTTTCTAAATCCTTAAAAAAAAATTAAAACAAATTACAAATTTTACACATATTTTTGAATTTTTGTTTTAAAAAATAGAATAATTGAAATGATGTCAATAAAAAAATTGAATTAATTTGAAAATTGAAGAAAATAACTTTAACCCGAGATGATGATTTGAAAAAAATTTAAAAAATGCTTACGCTTCTGGAAATATGCAAATTTTGAACGAATATATGACCTTTAAATGGCAAATTGGAAACTGAAAATGTTAACATTATCTTATATAACTAAACCTAAACATGTAATCTACAATATGTAACAACATACTAAACAACAGAAACAAATTTTATCGAAATATTACTTTGAGTACCAAAAAATTTATTTTTTACCTCGGAGAGTAACACCTAGGTCCTTTTTTCGTTGATTTTTGTAGCTATATGCTAAAAAATTCAGTTATGTGTTTACTATTTTTTATTAATCACTGCTTGTTACTTATAAAAACACGAAAAACCACTTCCTCTCCAATTGTTAATTTGCCACTTAAAAATAATCACAGATACCTAAGTGAAATGACATTCTCTCTTTCTGTCCTTATCTAAGATTTATCCTTTGTCTTATCCGGCGCATCCACCAAACTCACACTTCTAAAATAAGACGACAACGGTAAGTAACTTGGAGGTTTATATTTCTTAAATGATACCATTAAATAAATCATATTGTATTATATATTTAAATTTTATGTTTGAAGATCTATTTTACAGTTTATTTATATAATCATAAATCGGTGGACGTAACTTATCCGTGATAACTTCCGTCACATATATTTACTAAAATATACCATAAGGATTTTTTTCAGATTTCTAAAATTTATGGTTTAGTTAGTTAAAGTTAGAGAGGGCGGACATTTAAAAAGCCAATTTGGAGGTATATATTTCGTGACTCAAGAGATTAAATAAAAAATGATAAAACATCTCTTTGTATTTTTGAAGGCCTATAGAACAAAGAAAATTATTTTTCATCCCTATTTTTCACACAGGGGAAGCCACCGTAATTTTTTTCCTTATATTTGCCTCCGATCTATTTTTGGGTCAAGGAATCGGCAAAATTTCATTGCAAACCATACACACTGACAGGCGGGTAGACAGATATGACGAAACTACAGGGATTACTACCTGGCTACAGAACTTTAAAAATAAGGAGGCTCTCAATTCGCTGCGGTTATAAATTTTTAATAAGAATAATATATTTTGAAAAGGGTTTTTGTAAAAATATTTCCTCTCGAGGGATCAAAAACGGAAAAACGCGAATAAATTTGTTGGTTGGTAAACATTATTACATCCATGTATCTCTTCAACCACTGCGGAACAGTAGTAACAAAAAAATCTATTATTTATAAATTAATTTTAATATTATCGCACTACGTAGAAGTATAAAATTTATTTCTTCTTTGTGTTTACAGCAAATAAATTTCAACTAAAATTATGTAAAACGTATGGAAGATTAAATGCAGAACATATGTCAAGATTATGGACCACAGTTTTAACGCGTGTTAAAGTAATCTCAATTTAAATAATATATTGCACTTGCTTTTGGTTTTCTCCTACATTAAGTTAGGCATTTTTTTTATCGTTTCAACCATTTTTGCGAAAATTTTGTTGTTCACTTAAAAAAAGTTAATACGATTAAGAGTACTTACTGAAATGTAAATACTAACACTGAGCTATTTTTACAACAACCAAATATATAGTCGGGGAGCTCTGTGGGTTTTCGTGGCCGATTAGGAGACATGGCCCAACCAGAGTTTTTTATAAATATGGTATTTTTTTAAAACATTTAAACATGAATAACTTTTGATTAAATAAATATTTTTAACAGCCCAGCAATTGATAGTTGAATTAAAAACTACAAGCGGAGATTAATTGCAATTAGGAAGTATGTGCAGAGATTAATCGAAATGCGAAAATGTAATGTTTTTTTTTTTGCTTTTTAATATACTAAACAAATATTGTTTCATCAATTATAACGTACGCACAGTTGCGTATGAAGGGAATTGGAAATTCGTCATAACTTTCGCCTTAAACACATTTTAATATATAAGATCTATTTTTATTTATCAATTATAGGCATTTATTCATAAAATAAACAATACAGTAGCATACGGGACTTCACTCATTCATCATTTCCTTTTATATGATATAAAGTAAGTTATTATAACAATTTTTTTTTTCATGTGTTGGTGCGCTGCTTCAGTATTTTTAATATTAATACTTTCCATATATTATCTTTCATACTATATTAAGCGTGATGCTTCATTTTAAAAGTGAATTAATTTTCTGCTAATAAAATTAATACAGTGTGGTTGTATGATCTTTAAATTATCGATAAGTTATATATATTTTTTCAGCATGTGTCCTTGATTCCATTTTATGTAAATTAGAATTTCTTTTGTACGATCTTTTCTCGCAAATAGTAGAATTGTTAGTATCTATCACATAATTATTAGAGCGTCTCATTAATAATTGCCTCAATATCAATTGATTCCTGACTAGGTTTAACTTTTTATATTCCTCAATATTATTTTTACTTGGATCACTATTTTCTCTTTTTAAATTTTCATTTTTAACTTTTAAATTGTCCAAGTTTTTTTATGTATATATTTTCGATAACACTCGGTGGTCATGTAGTAGTTCAACAAATCTAAAAATTACATCAATCGCGTTCAACAATCACATCTTATATTCAATTAGTGTTTATTTGTTGCAAACTAAATAAAATGTTGGAAGTCTAGAATTATATACCCAAAGCTTGTTATAAGATAATTTTACCTTCATTGGCTGTTACATACAATCGACAGAACACAATGTCCCGATGTCCCCCCCCCCCCCCCAAGAGCTTTGAGTTCAAGAAAATAGACTCGATTTTGCCTCTTATACTATAGTTTATTCAAGAACTAGAGAGAGTAATAAATCATTTTTTACCCGTCTTTTTCTTCTCAAAATACCTGTGTTCTTTAGTCCGGGGTCTTAAGCAAAATCTGTTAGACATATATATTTTTCATAGAAATGGGTTAGTTATTTTATAATGAAAAATACCGGTCTATAATAATGGACCATTTGGGTGGGATAACAATAGATATTTGGATGTGTGAAGTGTTAAAAAGGATCCTTGTCATAGGCATCGGAAAGAGGTTTATTTATTTTATCACTAAGTATTTATGGCATAGAATATTATTTCGGTAATAAACTTAAAATAAAAAGTTTTTAAAATATTATTTTATTTCTTATGATTTTTTAATAATCCACATACATTAGAATATATAGATAATTTTGACATATTTAACAGAAATCACAACTATATTTTTAATTTTGGCATAGAAACCGTTTTACGCACATTCAGAATAAAACGTAGCCTTTTTTTTCTCAAAAAGTTCTAAGTTGTAATTTAAATGCTTATAAAATACCCATTATCAAAAATACAAGAAATTAAACATATATATATATATATATATATATATATATATATATATATATATATATATATAAAATAAATTCGTCCATATAATGTGAAATTTTTTTTGAGCTCTCGGTCATTTTATTATTAATTAAAAACATTTTTAGGACATTTGACGTTTCGGTTTATTTATTTCTTAAACCACCTGCAGAATTACAATTAAACACTAAAAAAAGGTTCAAATGTATTTAATTTTTATATGTTAAAAATATTTAAATAATAAATTGTGTTTACGCTGGTAAACATTACGTACCTAATTCGTAATGCAAGTCAGTGAAGCTATCTTCGCTCAAATTAATTATGATTGGTTCCTCTATCTCAGGGATCATGAGATCGAGTTTCCACATTTTCTTTTATTCTTTTATTATATGGAATTTTCCAAACTTTTTGCAGTAAATTGATTCCAAAAAATCTTTCAAAAGTTCTGTTAAATTACTAATTTTGTAACTTGTCTTATTTCTAACAACTCTACCTTGTACTTGAGAGAGATATTTCCTTCGCCAACGGGCATTTTCCGGACGATCTATAAGAACAGATTTCCTATCTCGTTTTTCCCAGCAAAAATTAAGTTCTCTGAGCAATTTCCAGAGCTCAGTTTCTTTAATTTCAAGTAAATCTCGATCTTTGATCGTATTAAGTTTTTCGTTGAGGAAACAATGCCCTGGTTTAACGATTTTGGAATAAATATAGATGTGGAAGCCATATCTTTTGGGTATCTCACTAATCTCATATAATATATAAAAACAAGCACAAACAAGATAAATCACTAAGGACACACTGTAAGGTGTACTTTGCTCACGGACAGAAATTAAATTGAACTATCAGAAACTCTATTGTTGCAGTAAATGTATAAAACCTTATAATGTTTAAATATAATTAAATATAATTAGATTCACGTCAGTTCTCATTTACCTGCGGCACTGGAGCAGGTAAGTCGGAGGTTTCGGTAACAGTTTTATTACTCTCTCTAGTTCTTGAATAGAGTATAGGAATATGTATGCTTGCGATCGCCCCTCCCCTTCCCAAGAGCTTTGAGTTCAGGAAAATAGAAACGATTCTGCCTTTTATATTAGGAATGTGTATGCTGCTAGCACTCCCCTCCCGTTGACAACTTGTTTTTCTTGCGATAGCCACTCCTCCCAAGAGCTTTGAGTTCAGGAAAATAGACACGATTCTGCCTCTTATACTAGGAATATGTATGTTGCCCGCATCCTCTCCCCCTGTCGACAACTTGTTTTTTCTTATGATCGCCCCCCCCTCTCCAAAAACTTAAAATTCAGAAAAATAGACCCGATCCTGTCTTTTACACTAGAAATGGGAATGCTGCTGATATCCCCCCCCCCCGTCGACAGCTTGCTTTCGCTTGCCATACTGTACTTTTGTGATATCACCCCCCCCCCCCAAAGAGAGAGAGGCTGGATCCGCCCCTGTACAGAACAAAAATCGACTCGCCCGCTCTCAAACATAGTTATAATAACTAAGGTTTCTTATGCTATTTGTATATTATTTTATGATTAGCGAAAGCTAAAATGGATTATGCGCACTACGTGAACGCCAGTAAGTAATCTTTCATTTCCATTCATACACAGCGTCGAATACACTATAATGGATGAAACGCTATTTGTTTATAACACTAGCATTCACTCAGAAACTATGAGTAGGGCGGAAATATCACTAAGACACGTTTTTCTTTAAAAGCCAAGAAACACGAGAATATTGTTTATTTTATCAAAAAAATATATTTTTTTTAATTATAAACAATATTTTTTGTTTATAACAAATTTCCTGACCATTTTTCGGAAATCTACCCTCGATATTCGTAATCGGAGGGTCAAAATACATGTAATAAGCTTTGGTGAAGCAATTTTTCTTCATCGGTTGTGAAAACCTACTAGGCTCCCGGACTATAATAGAAAGCATGTGCGAAATTTTATCACAAACGATTTTAAAGATTTTTTGTATTTTCTGTATATCTGAAATTAATAAATATATCTTAAACGTACCCATTTTCGTAGAAACGATTTATTTACTGCAGGTATTTCGAATTTTTTTATAATTCTTAAAATTCACCGTTGAAAAATAAAAAAGGGCACAGTAAATTTATATCTAAAATAAATTAATAGAAAAAAATTGTATTTAAATAAAAATCAATATACAGATTGTAGTAAACACTAAAGTGACAAATTAAATATAAAAGGATGGAAAACTTGGACTTACAAATAATCAAACATATAATTAGTGCCCAATTAAACTTCGTAGAAGTATGAAAACAAACACGTTGACACCCGGTGCTTTCATATCAAGCAACCCTTTTAACGTCACTGCCTTACCTGTCGCATTCGCCAAAATTAGCACTCATGAAATAGAGCTACAATTGTAAATAAGATTAAAGGCATATTTTTGGTTAATAAAATAACTAAATAAAAAATATTATATATATTATTAATTGTTTATCTCGACTTATGACTGTTATCACTGATCGAGAGAAGCGTGTATTTCATGAACCGTATCCTTATAGTAGTTGGATAAATATAGATTTTTTCACGTAGCAGTATCTCCTGTGTTTTATTGAAGTTTCCAACCTGAGACTATACGGTTAGGTTTTCTCAGTTTCACTCCTATAATATAAAAATAGAAAAACTTCGATTCTTTTGACCTACGCAAAAATGAGTTGCCGTGCACACTGTGCCACTTCAGCCATCAAAAGTGTTGCATCATCACAAAAAGCATATACTTATTTATACAAGGTGACACATAATTGATCATACATAAAACATCACATAAAAATATTACGATTTTTTAGTGTATGAGTTAATAATAAAAATGCAGGGTGTCAAAAATAAGACTTTCTTATTGGTGTTCTATAATTAATTTTGTAAAAATTTCACTATTTCGATTTTGATGATCGAAGGTTCCTTAAGACGAGAAATCGAATCATGTTCTTAGTTTTACTGTTAGTAGTAAGACACATCACCTGCTATACTGTGTGTATGTTTAAAACTATTTTTTTATCCTACTTAATTTTTTTGAAATGCGGATCAAAATTCTCTATTGTTAATAGGCAATAATAGGTTTAGGGTGATCCACGATATCTCTTTCCGGATGAAAGAAACCAGTTTTCCCAATCTATGGTAAATCTTCCTCTTCCTAATCTGGAGTCTCTGTGGGATGAAAGGAACCATTTTCTCTCAATCATCATCCTCTATTTTAAAAACGACACTATTCACAACCCGCCTTCATAAAACATTTTCCTGTTACTTTGATATATTCAACCTCCATACGATCGTTCGTACGTGTTTTTGTTGGCTCTGGCTCATCGTGGAAGACTCATTCCATAGATCCAAGAATTCTTCACTGCCAAATGTTCATGCAATATATTATATACGCTGGTATTACTCATGTCCAGGGATACCTTAATCGCACTGTATGTCACATGCCGATTTCACATTCTCAGTACGTACACCATCGATGTTTTCTTGCAATACAATCCATTTTGAATGAAGTTCAGGCGTCTCGTCCATGAGCGAACAACGTCCGCAATTGAATTCTCTCAACGGGCAATATACAGTGGTTTTTCTAGGGTACTTTATCGTGGTATACAGAGTTAAGTTCATCAATACACCTTTATTGAAATAAATCATGCCTAAAATTTTGAAAAATAATTGCACGAGAATATTTGCAAGTTAATTTTATTTTTTGCAGTTACTGTAAACAATACAAATAGCGTCCGTATGTCAAAATGTTTGAAATACAAATACATCCCAAAAGGTCAAACTTTACTGTGGCTATGTCAGATGGCACTTAGCAATGGTAGTGTTGCCAGTCTCCGAAATATAAACAGCTACCCTCGTATGACATCGTAATTCAATTAAGACCCTTTTTGCATAGTTTTTTACCCGACAATTTTCAAACAAATATAGTGGATTCTGTTATTAGCATAATTTAAAATTTTGTTATTGGTTTTTAGTTACCACAATCCGCTGTCATTTATAACTTTATTAATGATTTAATGTTGTTTTTTTTTTTAATTATACTTTAAAGAAAATTCGTGATAAAATAATAATGTTAAATGAGTTAACACATGAAAATTATCTTTTTCCGTTTATTTGATAATTAAAAGGCTGCTAACTGTTAATTAGATTAATTAATCTGAAACAAATTAAGAGTATAAAAGGTTATTATCCTATTTACTCACACAATTTTCCCCGCTCTATATGAATATTTTAGCATATTTTAAATCAGGATTTTGAGGACATTTTGGAAAATTGTAATTTTTTATTCTTTGTAATAATCAAATTTATATATATATATATATATATATATATATATATATATATATATATATATATATATATATGTTGCAACTTGCAAGTACTGTAAATAAGTCTGTAATAAATAGCTATCATATTCTATACACAAGAAACTTATCATGGAATAATTATATTTTCTATAAACAATTAGGGAATTTTAATGGGAAAGCTCTGTCGGTTCAGTAGTCGCATGGATCAGAGCAACGTTAACTTAGAGAATAATATATGCTGAGCTTAACAATGTAACTAATAAAGCACTGTCAAATAGGGGGGCTGTCGACAGGGAAGAGTTCTATCGCCTTTGCTATGAAGCCTTGTGGTGGATAGCCTGCTGAGTAAACTGAATGATGTTGGCTTGTATACAGAAGCCTGTGACGATGACCTGGTCATTTTGTGCCCTGGTCGCTATATTCGGAATCTGGAGGGACCAATGATGCGGGCCCTCCGAATCGTAGAACGATAGTGCCGGAGGGTAGGGCTCGAAATAAACCTGGACAAGGCCGAGGTGGTACCACTTACAAAAAAGAGCAAAATAGGAAGACTTCTCACAATTATATTGAGAAGAAGGACTCTTCAATACAAGGGGACAGTTAAATACCTGGGAGTCATTCTGTACTCACGACTGAGTTGGAACTATCATATTGAGGCTCGAACCAAGAAGACTTTCTGGGTTATAATCGAACCTTTGGGTGAAAATGGGGGCTGACACCTAGAGTGCTATTTTAGATATACACTGTGGTGAACCTCTTTCTGGAGATATTTCTGCCAAATAGAGAGGATTGGGAGAGAGAGCAAAATCTTCCAAAAAATGGATCCTGGTGGTATAACGACGGATCTCAACAAGATGAAAGAGCTGAACTCGGAGTGTTCGATAGGAGTACAGGAGTCAGAGAGTAGAACCCTCTCTGACAATGTGCGACGATCTTCATAGCGGAAATTCATGCTATTCTGCAGAGTGTTCATCTCTGTGAGAGGAATATAGACAGGAATAGGGTAATAAATATATGCTCAGAGAGTAAGGCTGCGATAATGACACTGAGGTCCAGTGTCGTAACTTCGCGACTGGTGTCTGAGTGCAAAAACGTACTGAATGGTATGACAAGGAGCGGTTACACAATCAGACCTCTGTGGATCCCGGGCCACTCGAACATACGCGGGAATGAAGAAGCAGACCGTCTCACAAAGTTGGGTTCGGCAACTGAATGGGCTCTAACCAAATCTACCTGTTGCCGTTGACAAATTAAAATCGTTGCTGAAAAGCAAATTTATTGAATCATGGAGAGGAACTTCTGGAATGAGGTGTGCTAAGGAACATATAACTAGACCTAGCGTTTCACATACGATGGGGTTTCTCTCCTTATGACGGAAAGAGCTGCAAACTGTTGTGGGATTGTTCACAGGACTTTGCCACCTGAGGGACCATCTTCATGAGATCGGTATCAAAGACGATCCAACATGCAGATAGTGTTTGAAGGAGGAGAAGACTGTTGACTATGTCCTGAGAGAGTGCCCACTACTCAATGGACTGAGACAGAGATATTTCAGACATACGATTTTTTTACCGGAAGCAGTTAGACAGGTTCAATTAACAAGGCTAATTGGATTCGTAAAGGCGATCGGCCCCGAATCACCTGCAGCTATGGTGGGATGTAAAGAGCCCAATAGAGGCTCTGTTATCCATGATCTAGTATCACTATCCTTTGTTCCATTCAACGGAGAGTTTGTGTAATAGAGATTAGTTTTTTGTGTATCTCTTTTATTAGTTAACGATAGTTAGATATACCATTTTCATATTGCTGTATACTGATGATACAGGTTGTTAGTAATTTAATAAGTAACCGTTTTTCTTCATTAAACTGTTCAAATACAGATTATTTCCTGCAAATTTAACTCGAGTTCGATCTTTATACGCGTTTTAACCATCTGATGGACTCGTCAGTGAAGCTGTAATCAACTAAAAGCACAATCCACAGAAAAATATTGTCTAAATAAACTTTTAGTTCCGAGATACGTCTGCAGGATGTTAAACCTGCAGATATTTTCGATGTCAGACTGTAAAATATCAAACTAGTAGTGATAGATAAAATAACTTTAATTATCGAAATCTCTAGAAAATTGTAATTTAAACCTTATAATTTACAAAGTTAGTGACGCATTCCGCTAGACAATGTAACTTAGTTATGCAATTGAGTTTACCAAAGTAAATTCCTGCATTCGAAGCTTCCACTCTACATCCTATAAACAGGCACATTTCCATACATATGTGGACAGTTGAGATTGTTAAAGCAGGGCGCCACGCGCATGAAATAAAAGAGTTACCGTCAAACAGTAATGCAGGTGGTCTGCGGGAAACCTGTGCCTGTAAGAAAACTGTCTTCAAATAAATGTCTAATACGCTATTTGCAATTTATTAGTAAATATGTGCAGTTTTTACAATAAAATTAACATTGCCATGACGATAACTTAAGATATACAGTAATCTAATGGTTGGAAAATCCACGAAGTCAAACAGCATTACTAAGCACAGGTCTGTACAGTTTTCAGATAGCAGCATACAGTAATCCTCACAGAATTTATGATGACCAGATCGCAGTAAGTATTGACACGCTGAAATCAGCATCCGCAGTCGCAAGTATACTCTTTTACAGGCTTGCAGTTTCAGAGATTATTCAGTCCATATACAGTTCGTATTCAGACGGTACTTAGGTAGTACCCAAAGAGTATTCAGACAGAACTCGGACAGATCTCAGACAGTTCTGTTAGATCTCATAAAAAACTCCGACAGTTCTAAGAGAGAAGTCGGACAGATCTCGGACGGTACTTAACAGTTTACTTACAAGGAAGATATTCAAAGTGTTGGGTTCTGATTTTAATTAAACTTCAATATGTTGTAGATGGTACAAAAATAAGAGATTAGTATTTTTTTCTCTGCTTCATTATATCAGGGTGAAAACCGCCCCTAAAGTTTACCCCTAAAAGCAGTATTTTTGAAATATCTCAGGCTCTATGTCAGATATTTTTACAAAAGAAAACGAGTGTTACTGTTATTCGAAATGATGTTAAACTATGGTATTTTCACTCCCAAGGATATCATCTCTTATTTCTTATTAGAGTAAACCGCAAGTAATTTTATTCTAAAAATTATGAAATTTAATGGAATTGTTTGAAAATATTTTTTCACGAATATCTTAAGTAACTTAAATTGATGGGTTTCGGAGTTTCTAAAAATAAACTAGTAAAAGAGGTTGAGCCACCCCAGAACACGTTTTTTTTTTTAATTCCAAGTTCCAATTAAGATATATTTACAAAACAAAATGGAAGTTACTTTTTATTTGAAACGATGTTGAATTATGGTATTTCCACCCCAAAAACATGTCATCCCTTATTTCTTATAACGGTAAACCATCTATCAGCGCACGTAATTTAATTCTAAAAATTACGAAATTTAATGAAATGGTTTCAAAGTATTTTTTTGACGAATACCGTAATTAATTCAAGTTGACATCTTCCGAGGTTTCCAGAATAAACCAGTAAAAGGGGTTGAGTCACCCCAAATACTTTTTTTTAATATTTCCACTTCTAATTAAGTTAAGTCTACAAAACAAAATGGACATTATTTGTTATTCGAAATGATATTAAGCTATGGTATTTTTACTCCCAAGGATATCATCCCTTACTTTTTATTACCATGTATTTTCGCAAATAATTCAATTGTAAAGATTACGAAATTTAATGAAATTGTTTGAAAATATTTTTTTCACGAATACCATACCACTTAAGTAGTCGTTTTTCGGGGTTTCTAAAAATAAACTAGTAATAGAGGGTGAGCCACCTCCAAATACTTTTTTTTGAGATAACTTTACGAAACAAATTGGAAACTACTTGTTATTTGAAACGAAATTAAAATTGACAAATTTTGGTTGATATGAACGTTACAGAGCTTACTGATTTTTTTTAATTAATAAGAAAATATAAACTTATTTCATTGGTTAAGTATTCATGTCTTTAAATTATTATAATTCATGACAAACAGTGATTTCTTATTCTGTAACGTCCATTTAAATTAAAATTTGGCAATTTTACCAATAGTAATATATAGATAAAATTAAGGTTTACTTTGCAAAAAATAACGAATAATATCCTTGGGAGTAAAAATACGATAGTTTAACATCATTTCGAATAACAAGTAATTTTAATTTTGTTTTGTAGAGTTATCTTAATTAGAACTGTAGATGTTAAAAAAACGTATTTGTGGGTGCCTCGCCCTCCTTTACTAGTTTATTTCCAGAAACCCCAAAACACGTGAACTTAAGTAGTAATAATAAGTATATTGTATTCGTAAATAAATATTATCAATAAATTTGGTTTAATTTCGTAATGTCTAGAATTATGTAAATTTATTACAAGAAAATCCCTCATAAAAAGTAAGAAAGGACATCTATGGGGTTAAAACAACATGGTATAACCCCACTTCAACTAACAAGTAATTTAAACTGTTTTGTAAAGATATCTCAGTTAGAATTTGAGATCTAAGAAAAATGAATTTGGGGTGACTCGCCCTCTTTTACTACTTCATTTTTTGACACACCAGAACATGTCAACTTGAGTTATTTATGATATTCGTGAAAAAAATACTTAAATTTCGTCATTTTTAGAATTAAATTACGTGCACTAATAGATGGTTTATCGTTATAAGAAATAAGGGATGATATGTTTTGGGGGTAAATGTCATAATTCAACATCACTTCAAATAACAAGTAACTTCCATTTTGTTTTGTCAAGATATCTTAATTAGAACTTGGAATTTAAAAATTCCGAAACCCGTCAACTTAAGTTACTTATGATATTCGTGAAAATAATATTTTCAAACAATTCCATTAAATTTCGTAATTTTTAGCATTAAATTCCGTGCGTAAATATATGGTTTATCCTATTAAGAAATAAGGGATGATATCCTTGGGGGTAAAAATACAATAGTTTAACATCATTTCGAATAGCAAGTAACTCTCATTTTGTTTTGTAAAAATATCTCACTTAGAACATGAGATATTTCAAAAATACTGTCTTTACGGGTAAACTTTAGGCGCGGTTTTCATCCGGTTCTCAGACAGGCTAGTTTAGAGCAAAAAAAATAGGAACGTCTAAGTCACCAATGATTTCCATTAGAAAATCCAAAAAACTGTATATATTCGACAAATTTTAACTTATTGAAAAACAATCCCTAATAAAATGCTTGAAAAATCCCCGAAACAATATTGGTATCTGTTCTTAAAATAAGCTCAAAATGATAAATTTTATTTTATCACTGAAACTCTTATCAGAAAATTATCCCACAGATAAAGCGTAACCAAATAGAACAGGGTTTTATTTTTTCTTGATTATCTGTCCCTTTGGATTTGGTTGGTTAGTTGAAAGAAATCTTGGTGGTTTGTTCATTGAAGATTTCTTGGCCCGAGAGATATGTATCAAATATTTTTGCTAGTATCTTGTACAACACAAACATACACATAAAAAGAATTTAATCACCAAATCAACCACAAATTGCTAAAATAACTATTATGAAAAAAAATAAATTTTAATAAAGCAAGCATTATATCCTACATAAATTAAAGCAAACAATGCAAAAACTTACCCATTAAACAAATATTTCTTCATATCTCTAATAAGACTCTCGAATGTTCAACATTACAGTGGCTGTTTTGATAGCCCAAATTCATTTGAAGCAACTAATTAGGTTTAAAAAACAATATAACGTAGTGCTCTTCACATTTTTGCTTCAAGCAGTAAGCAACAAAAAAAAATACATGCAAAATACACGAAATATAATTAACAGAATCTATTTATTTCCTTTGAAATAATCGATGCTATTTTGTTCTTATTTTTCAGGTATTTTACAGTTTCAATATAACAAGAAAAAGTTGTTTTAATTCAGAACAAGATTTCTAATATTATTTGTTATTTACTCAGTTTTAATTCATTCAACCTATCAAGTGCTTATAAGACATTTTCCATTTCATGACATTGCACCGTTTACTATTAGTCCACTATAGTCCGGAAGCCCAGTGGGTTTTCGTAGCCGATCAAGAGACACAGTTCCATGGAAAATTTGTTATGTATTTTTTCCCCGGATTAAGAATATTGAGGGTGAATTCCCGAAAAATGGTCATGTAATTTGTTATAAACAAAAAATTTTTTGATAATTAAAAAAAAATGTATTTTTTTTCGAAAACTTGTCATGTTCTTCGGCCAAATCTAAGCAAAAATTATCTATTGTAATTTTTCCATCCGACGTATGGTTTTGAATAAAAAATCGTTAAATATTTGAAAAATTGCATTTTCTGGGCACTTTTCAACATAAGTAATTTTTGAATAAATTAATATTTTCAAATTCTGTACCCAACGATTGATGATTCAAGTTAGAAAGTACAAGTCGGGATTAATTGCAATCTAGTCTTGCCGACAGATTACACTGGTCAACAACCAAAATGTATTTAAAATAAAATCGACTAAATCTTATCATTTTTAGTGTGCTAAAACCGAAACTAAGCTTATCTTTTTAATACTAGTTTAAGTTTTAGAGATACGTGACGTCGTGTCTCCCTATATATTATCAAAATATGTTATAACAATAAAGGGGTGCGACGTTGTCAAACATAAATTTTCGCCACGTTAAGGAAATTTTTCACAACTTGGCAACACCGCAAAGGGGGATCTCCAGGGATGACCCCATATATATGAAGTCCCAACCCTCCAGGGCTTAAAATAAGGGCTAAGCTAATTTAAACCCATGTAAATCGACTTTTATGTCTGCTTTGAACTGAACAGCCGCTGTATACAATCAAATGACAAACGACAATATCATGGAATTGAATAGAAAATTCTCGAATATTCTTTAAAAATGTGAAAGCCGTACTTGGGTATATAAGCAGCTACAAAGCGGAGGAGTTAGTCAGTCGAAGTTAGTAAGTCGAATCGAGTAGTTGAGATTGTAAGATGCCTTGATCCAGGTTACTTCTGTTATGTTTATGGTGAGGTGACTTTTGAGCCTCAGAAGCTGTCTATTATACCATTGATAAAAAAGGCCTATCAACTTTATTTCAGTTGTAATAATGGGGGGTCAAGATAAACAGTGGGCACCACATATCTGCTGTAATGTATGCGCTTCAAGTTTGAGAAACTGGTTAAGTAGTGTAGCATTTAAATTTACCAGTTAGCATCAATGCTACATGTTTTTAGTAATATGATATAATTTGTACATTTTTACCTGAGTTTGTAAATTGCTGTAGTTTATATATCACATTATTTGGTTTGAATTTAAAAGTCGTAAAATATTTTATTTTTAATAAACTCTCATTTATTTACATTCCATTTCAGTATTAAAAGTATAATGTTATAGTCGGTAATGTGAGGATGTATTCCCGATTCGTTGACACGAGCACGGCATGTCGAGACCGATCATTTAAGGTTGAGTATGCAGTATGGAATTTGTAGCATTTTTTTTGAACTTTGTTGTAATCATGATTAGTAACTTTGGACTGTTTGATCATAATTTTCTCTTTGATAATTTTCCATGGCTTGCCAAAACTTGATATATTACCTGGTGGTCAGTGTAAGTTCGGAACTAGGTTAGAGTACTCCAGGTTGAGAATAAGGTTGGCAAAACTAAATACAAATATCCCTAAGATTTGTCACGTCTGGTTGCAAGAGAGATTTTTATTTTCATTCCATTTACTGTTGAACCGTCGAAGGCAGCAGACCTATCCTGCCATCAGCTTTGAAAGGGCAGATGGTCAAGTGTTTTTTTTAAAAGTCCACTAATCAATGAGGTAAGATTTTGCCCCTTATCTTTACGAACATGTGGTAAAAACAACATTTTATTTCAGGGCTATTTGAAGCCAGTTCTTTTTTATCTTTGGGCTTCATCTCACTCTTTTCATCTTGATATTGCTGTCAAGGCTTTCTGGTGGTTCCGGCCCTAGTTTTCCTGTCCGTGTGACCACGATTATTTTAACCTTACCCTGCGTTTGGTTGGTGAGTTGGAAGTGGCCTTGTGAAGCCTCCATTCATCCACAACACAACAGGAATCCTAGCAACAGCGCTAGAAGTGAGAGGTACCATAGCATAGACCAGGTAGGAGAAAACTTTAGGTTAAAGAATTGGAGCTATAAATCAATTTTTTTTAAATACAAACAAAACAACATAAATATATTTTAATGTGATATAATAACATGTAAGAACTTTTTGATAACTCTATAAAACTTAAGTTATTGGCAATTAAAAGTTCTAGAACATTTGCGGCCAAATTTTATATAACCTTTTAAAAACGAGGTAACAACCATAGTTATCAAGAAAGTACAAAAACATTGTAGGCACCATTCTAATTTATGTACATAATAATTTTTTTGGGAATAAAATGGAATTGTTATTTTGTTTTAATTAAGTCGTTTCATTGTGGAGCTATACACCAACCGTCAATAATTTAAAATCATTCCTCATACCTAAGTGTTTTCCTGTTTGATCACTAGGTAAGTTACACAGATAATGTAAAACAGGTGGCGCCTATTGGGTAATCAAAGCAGAGCACAACTATCTCTAAAAGAGATACGAACCTAGCCTCCGACATATTGAGCTGCCGTACGCATCCGTTGCCGTACCCTGTAAAAAGGGAGACGCCGCAGTAGTAAAAAACAATCTATGTGATTTTCTGTCCCAATGCTCTGAAGAGAGCCTTTAAATCACGTCCATGATTGCTATTTCTACATCATACCTCGTGTTGGACAAGGTACAGGTATATTAAAGAAAAAAAGGCGGTTATCAACTATCCCAATATACCATCTGCCATGAGATCTGTATCTCATAGTGACGAACTTTCTATTGCAGAACTCCCAGAAACATTCACTTACGAATCAGATAATAACGATACAACGATTTCTCAAGAAGAAGATATACCATCAACATCAAGAGATCCTAATTTCACACCCAACACGTTATACCGCCGACCGCACAAAATAACCTAATCAGATCGTTTAGATCTTGTATGTAGTAAAATTGCAGCAGTAAAAGTAGAAGACGATGTTTCACTAGGTGTTTTTCATAAACGTCATCAAGGCCTAGCACCATTTTTTCACATGGGAAAGAACTTGGTTTTCTGCAATAACATTAGCGGTTTATTGACGGCTTTAAATATATACCACAAGCCAGAGGAATGAAGATTGTTTATAGACAGGCCAACATTTAGATTTAAAGCAGCAGTATTACTTGTGGTAAATATTTTACCACCTATTTCTGTTAGATATGCAGTTCATATTAAAGAATCATACGAAAATATGAAGTACCCATTGTGCGAATGGGTCAGTCGAGCAAAGGCACTTCTTTTCAATAGAAAAGATTGGTTCGTTTGACAATCATTAGAGCCAAGTGAAAATAATATACAACATATGCCATTGGTAGACTCCAAAAAGATTTTGTTACCACCACTGCATATGAAATTGGGCCTAATGAGAATCTTTGTTAGAGTACTGAATACAGATGGGCCAGCTTTCTGTTACCTGTATCAAAAATTATCAAGGCTGAAGCAGAAATTAAAGAAGATATTTTTGTTGGGTCACAGATTCGAAATATTTTGAAAGGCAAATTTTTTGACAGCACTCTATCAGGTATTGAAAAAAATGCTTGGAATGACTTTCGCCTCGTGGTCACTAATTTCTTTGGAAATATAAAAGCTGATAATTACATTACTCTTGTTGAAAATATGATGTAATCGTATCAAAAAATGGGTTGCAATATGTCTCTAAAGATCCATTTCCTTCACTCACCTTTCGACTTTTTTTCTGACAATTGCGGAGCTGTCAGTGATGAGCACAGCTAACGCTTCCATCAGAAATGGAGAAAAGGCACCAGGGAAAATGAAATGCTTCCACGCTTGCCGACTACTGTGAACTCTTGTAAAAGTGTATATTTTTTTATTATTTTGTCAAAAATAGAATAAGAAAAACTTGTTCTTGAAGATTGCAACTAAGTTTTTAATTTCGTTGTAATTTTTGTATTCAGCGCCTCAAATTTAACAAAAAAATGCATTTTTAATACAAGGTACAGCAGATAAAGTGAAATTTGTTGCGTGGTGTTATTGAATAAGTATTTTAAATAGACAGTTATTTTGTGTGAATTTTGATCTTAGTCCGTTAGAGCTCTACTAACGAAATTATTAAGTAGCTGAAATGCGCAAAGAACTAGAGTAATATTTGCAGAAAATAAACTGTCTTTCCTACCTTAAACAACATTTAGCAGACAAATATATAAAGAGGACAAACAAATTATTTTTATAAAATTATTATGTCAAAATTTAAAAAATGCGTTGAGCAATTTTTTCAGCTTTAAAGAGCCTTTTAAATAAACTTTTACGTTTAATTAAATATAAAATAAAATTTGACTTCGAAATTTTTTGGTTAAAAAATTGTTGATTATTTTTTTATGACAAAAATTTGGAGCCCACGTATTTCAGTCATGGGACATAAACAAAGAGATAACAAGGTTTAAAGAAAATTCGTTCTGATATTGAAGTTCCTGTTAGATTTTTTTTTAAATCTAATCCTTATATAAAATATAAAAGTGCGTAGGTTAGTAAGATAAAAGATTTTCTCTTTTATGTACATTTATTGGAATTTATTGTACCGACGGACATCGTCCTTACTGAGGAAAAATTATGTTAAATGAAAAAAAAAAGGTTTAGATAATATTATGGAATAAAAGGGATTTTTGAATAAACATGTTTAAGTTAACTTAAAGCTTATGAGTTGTATTAGTTATTCGAGTTGGTGTGTATTTCTAACATATAACATTTTGAAGGCAATTTTGTCAAATATATATCTTGTATATGATTTTTAATTATCGAGGAAAAGTGGTGTAAGTTCAAAAGCTCCCGGAATTCATTCAGAAAATACAAAACATATCATCGAAATTCGATGAGTGCAGGATGGTATTAGTTTTGTTCTTGGTCAAAAATTCACGAATAATGATGGCATTATGCGACGGAATGTTATCATAGTGCAAAATATACTTGTTTGCCCACAAATCCTTTTTTTTTGTCGAATTGTTTCATCCAAACATCTTAAAACACCCAAATAATATTCCTTAACTGTTTGACCTTCTATTAAAAATTCGTGATGCACAATATCCCTGTAATCCAGGAAAACCCTGAGCATTGCTCTCCTTTTGGACTGAAAACGACGTGTTTTTTTTGGTCTTGGCTCATTTGGAGCTGTCTATTCATTCGCCTGATGTCTGGATTGTGGGTCGTACTCATAAACTCACGTTTCGTGTCTAGTAATGATGGGTTTGATGAATGTTGGGTTGGATTTAGTCAAACGACTGTTTTCTGTAGAAACAGTTTCCCAACATTTCCACGCTTTTCGCACCATTGAATCCATTTTAACGCAAAATTTAATACTTACTGGTTGAAGCAAATTTAACCTCATTTTTGAAACTCTAAAAAATTGAAAATACGTGCATAGGTGGATGTACTCAGCACAGCGTAACTTTTACAAATACCAAGCTGCAGCAATAAAATTTGGTTGGAATGTCATTGATAAATGTGGCGACCTAACCAAAAAACATAACTCAGATCTGCTGACTCAGAGCGCCACCTGGTGATGATTCTGGGAACTTTTTGATCAAGGTTATAACTGAATAATATTTCATTACTCAAGAAAAACAAACGATATACAGATTTGCAATTTTTTTTATTTTAAAATCCTAAAAATGCACTAGCTCTAACCCATAGATTTTCGACCTAGGAGATAACGCCACTCAGTGAGCGCAAAAGCATTTCAAAACGGCGGCTTCGTATCCGAGGGCATCTGAGGGCATTAAGGTGGTCAAGGTGGGTGGCGGCTGACGGCCTACTGAAGAAATGAATAATACATACTGAAATTTTTCTTCACCTTGTTGTCTCGCAAATTTAAAAAAAAATTTAGCACTATAATTCGTTCTAGTTTTATCGCCAAAAAATTTTTGAAACTTTGTAAGTAATGACAACTATTATGCGATTCAAGCAGTCTAGCTAGTTAGCATGTTAACATAAAAATATAGAAGCTCGTATTGACTTGTTTTTACAGCGAGGGCACCAGCATCAAAAATAGAAGCGTGCACGATTCAAATCTGTAAAAATTAGAGATCTAAAAAATAGTCTCATTCCTTGTATGCTTTGCCAATAATGATTGCTTGTGAGTAATACGGGATATAAGCTAATAATGATAATATTTAATATAAAGGTGCATATTTCATCACTAAATTTATTGAAACCGTACCCAAATTTGTCTTTGAACATGTCGGAATCTAAGAATAAACGCCGACAGTACAGTATTGGGTAATTGAAATATAGATTTACGTATCGTACAAACGAATTATTACTTATGTGTTTAATTTGTTGAAAAGTACTTTTTTTTTAAATGAAACGATAAAGCCTTGTATACTACAAAAGCATTGTTTCAAAGTTGTGTAGATAATTCGTCCAAAATGGCGCTGACATGGGCTGATCACTATCTCCAGCGTGGTAAATCTATTTATGATCTACTTCGAAATCGAAACTCTTAAAAAATCCCACTTCAAACCCAAGCTCTGGTGCCGCTACGTGAATGATGTATTTGTGATATGGCCTCATGGAAACAACAGCGTAACTGCTTCCATGAGTTGCTCAATTCTACCTACCCAAAGATACAGATCACTCTGGAAGTTGAGGAAAACAATCAGCTTCCATTTCTGGACGTCCTTGTGGCCAAGACAATGGATGGACATCTGCGAGATACAGAATATTGAAAACTAATCCCACGGAGAGTTAACTCAATGCTGATTCTCGTCATCACCCTCACAAATACAGGGCGTAGCCAAAACCATAATATCAAGATCACTTAGTCTAACGGACAACGAAGGAAAAAAAAGCAACCATCACACAATAAAAGAGCCCTCAAATAGCTATAAATCACCAACCATAAATGAGGCAATAAAATTAGAACGAAAAGCCATCTAAGAAATAAAACCACCTACCAAAAATAGGCAAATCACCATACTTCCTTACATAAAAGGCACAACAGATAAAATCGGCAGATTGCTCTTCAAACATAATATATCTACAGCCTACAGGTAATTAAATAGTACAAACGTACTACTGAAATTCAAATTTACTATTAAGCTAAGATTGGTTGAAATTTGAATGATTAATCGAAGAAAACCAATCTTTTCCCTTTGCCGATGTTTTGAATTGCTTTCGAGCATTTTTACAGCTCTACCATAATAAGATACAAATATAATAAATAAAACACAATAGATATGAAAAAGGAAGTTCTTAACAAGTTTAACTGAAGAACTATTTTCTCATCCTGTTGGAAACAGATTCTGGTCAAGCTGGTTGAATCTGCAGTATGTTGCAGTGCTAAGCGTGGCCTTTAGTTTAACCTTGAAGTCAATTTTAGAGAATATTTTGGGACCAATGAGATGAGAGCCTTACCTTTTTATTTCTGAAATAGGAATGCCGATGGTTTTAAGTTTGAAAACATAGATTTTTCTAAATGACAAAAATGAAAGCGATATGTGTACCGTTTATTATCTACTTTAACTCTCTGTTTTTAGAACATATTGGTATTTTAGCCATAGGACTAAAAAGACTATAGATTCTACTATTTGACTAGAATCCATTTCCCATAGGATTTCATTATTAACTAAAATTTAACTAAGATATGGAAAAATCTTAATGGTCGTAGCCAGGGGCGGATCCAGCCTCTCTCTTTGGGGGGGACATCAGCAACACTCCCATTTCTAGTGTTAAAGGCAGGGTCGGTTCTATTTTTCTGAATTTGAAGTTCTTGGAGAGGGGGGGGGGCGATCACAAAAAAAAACAAGTTGTCGACAGGGGGGGAGGATACGGGCAGCATACACATTCCTAGTATAGGAGACAGAATCGTGTCTATTTTCCTGAACTCAAAGCTCTTGGGGAGTACCTATCGCAAGAAAAACAAGTTGTCAACGGGAGGGGACTGCTAGCAGCATACACATTCCTAATATAAAAGGCGGAATCGGTTCTATTTTCCTGAACTCAAAGCTCTTGGAAAGGGGAGGGGCGATCGCAAGCATACACATTCCTATACTCTATTCAAGAACTAGAGAGAGTAATAAAACGGTTACCGAAACCTCCAACTTACCTGCTCCAGTGCCGCAGGTAATTGAGTACTGCCGTGGATCAAATTTTATTTAATTATATGTAAACATTATAAGGGTTTATAAATTTACTGCAACAATAGAGTTTCTGATTTCTGTCAGTGAGCAAAGTACACCTTACAGTGTGTCCTTAGAGATTAATCTTGTTTGTGCTTGTTTTCATATATTATATGAGATTAGTGAGATACCCAAAAGATATAGCTTCCACATCTATAATTATTCCAAATCGTTAAACCAAGGCATTTTTTCCTCAACGAAAAACTTATTACGATGAATGTTTATGATGCCTTAAAATATCAATATCTAGATAATAATGTTAAAAGTTCTGTTGAGATGTGTTCCAACATGACAGGAGTTGGAAAATCTACTATGTACCGAATACTGAAGGAGAAAAAAACAACTGGAATTGTTAGTACTCCCAAGTCACATTCCATCACAGGCGGACGAAAAACCTCGTTGGATGAAGAGATGTAAACTGCAATACAAGGAGTTGTACATATATCCTATTATGAGAAGCAAATCCCAACCGTCGACAAAATTCTAACTAAAATCAATGAAGATTGGGATTTACATGAAATTAAAAGAACTGAGCTCTGGAAATTGCTCAGAGAACTTAATTTTTGCTGGGAAAAACCAGATAGAAAATCTGTTCTTATAGATCGTCCGGAAACTGTCCATTGAAGGAGAAAAAGGTATATCATTAAACTAAAATATCCCTGTTAAAAAATGTCTGTGTTCGGAAAGAGTTTACTAAAATGCAAATCACGGATTTGTTTCTTTAACCTCTGAATAAAATATACACTTAAAATGGTAATCATGTTTTTACGAACATTAAACTTGCTGGCTATTTTTACCAAGAAATTACCTTTTCAACCTAATTTGAAAAATAATATGGACTCTAATTAAATATTATAAAAACGAATAGCTTGTTAAAATTAGAAAGCTGAAAATAAACATTAAAGCACAACCAATAACTTCTCCTAGCCTAAAAGGTTTACTAGAATAAGTGGAAAATGATTATTTTAGTGATTTTTAATTATAGAAAAACATGCGGAGTGTTACACCCACAAGGAATAATTTCTTGTAATTAATTTTTTGGCCACAGAATGACTATATTTAAAGCATGCTATAAAATAATGTCAACGTTTCATCATTGATATTTTTTTTTGCGGAATCAAAATTTTATCTTTTTTTTTGAGAAGAAACCATTTTATGAAAGCTGTCTAGTACAAATATTTTTTGTTATTGCACCTCGGCCTAGTTGTGATAAGCGTAACAATGTGCCTCTTGTTCGAAAACGTTAAAATTATCATCATGTTAGCGACTTCGACAGGGGTAGAATTATTGCCTATCGAGATGTTGCTTTATCCTGTGACCGACGTGTTAATTCTACTGCAATGAAGGTAATGTATGTTTATAGTGTGTGGACAGAAGAAGGTCGAGGAACACGAAGAAGACCAACTGGTCAACCGAGGCGTACAACAGAACGTCAAAATAGGCGCTTTAGACAACTAGTTCTATGAGACCTTTTTGCTACTACGCGTCAAATTGCTGACCAATAGTTTAGAAGATGGTAGACCTATTTATGCTTACATTATAACGCCGCATTCGAGCCTTTGGACTTCTTTCATACCGTCCACGGTTGGTACTTCCTTTGACTGCGAACTATTGTCGTCAACGTTTAAACTGGTGCTAAGAACGGCAGCATTGGGTGGCAGAATAGCATAATGTCGGATTTAGTGACGAATCGCTATTCTGTCTAGGTATGCATGACGGACGTATAAGGGTAAGAAGCTGCCGTGGAGAGCGACGTGATATTAGGTTTGCTGTTGAAACGCATGTACACAGCACTGTTGGAATAATGGTTTGGTGCGCTATTACCGATCATAATTTCTCTTTATTCGAGGCAGTATAACGACTGCGCATTATGTTGATGATGTCCTACAAATCACTTTACTGCCCTATCTAGATGATCTTCCACACGTCCTTTTTCAGCAAGTCAATGCACGTCCTCATATTGCTTGTCGAACTCTGGACTTTCTCCAAGAAGCTGGCGTTAATTTTTGCCGTAGCCACCCCGTTCACCGAATTATTCTCCACAGAGTCTGGTGCAGTTAATCTACAAAGTTCAAGTTGCTTCCAAGTGCCACAAGCAGACATCGACCATCTCATTTTGTCGATGCCTAGACGTATATAGGAGTGTACTCAGCTACGGGGTCACCAAACACAATATTATTTTTTTTTCGAGTTATATGTTAATAAAATTTCATGTAATGTAAGACTACTACGTTGCCAAAAAATTAAGTTCAAGAAATTATTCATTCTGGATGTAACATTTCTAATGTCAGTGAGTATATTTTTCATCAAATGGCACTAAATTTGGTACGAGTTTTCTAAATTACCGGCTACCGAGTATTTATAGGCAAAGTTTAAATTCAAAAACTTTAAAATCTTTTATGAAAACACTATTACAAAAATATTAAAATTCGCAAAATTCATTATACAAGATGATATTTTATCTGTCAATTATATATGTTTAGTTAATTTGACACAAAAAATTAAAAACTGCTATTATATATAAGGTGTTTGAAAATGCTGGCCATATAAAAGAAACTATTTATTTTTTGTTTCTAGAAAAGTTCCATTTTTAATAGAAAGTTAGATAATATAGAAACAAGTGAGGAAAAAATGGTCATAAGAAAAGTTACAAAATTACATTTACTTACAATAGCAAGTATCTGCTTTGAAAACTAAAAATGGCGACCCAATATAGCTGCTAGAAATGAGCAACAAAGCGTACCTAGGGAAAAAAATGTCTGTAAAACAATTTTGCTATCCATTCCATAGAATATTCGCATAAAATATTCCTATTTAATGTACTATTGAAGTTACTATAATTTATTTACCAAATTCCAGGTGGCTTCTTGATGCTGCAAAAAATATCCTAGAATCAAATTTTCAAATATTAAAATTCAATTTGACGCTGAACTTCATAGGAAATCCATACCTTGGTAACAATCCAAATGTAATTTTTCTGTAACTCTGCCGCAGTCGCATTCAGGCAGATAATTCATTCAAGTCTCTTTCCGAATCTAATACAAATCTGCTTCAAGATAATTTAGAGTGCGCTGAGATGTGCAAAACTGCTGTAATTCTGCCACGAGAAAAGTGCGTATAAGGTTTTTTTAGTTGATTCGGAAGTAAAATATTTTCTCTAATATAAATGTATTTATACACCAACTGCAACTAAAGGGTGTTTTTTATAGAGATATAGAACTTTTAAATGGAATAAAACAAAGATGAATTTTTTAAATTTACATGAAATTTACTTTATTCGAAAGATAACCTTCTGGCATTATAATTTAAATATGACTTCTGGCATATGACCGCCACGGCTGGCTCGGACGTAGTCTAATCTGGAGGTCCAATTTTCGATGACTTTTTCCAACATTTGTGGCCGTATATCGGCAATAACGCGGCGAATGTTGTCCTCCAAGTGATCAATCGTTTCGGGCTTATTGGCGTAGACTAGAGACTTCACATATCCCCACAGAAAATAGCCTAGCGGCGTTAAGTCGCACGATCTTGGAGGCCAATTCACGGGTCCGAAACGTGAAACTATGCGGTTACCAAACGTTTCCTTCAATAAATCAATTGTGGCACGAGCTGTGTGACATGTTGCGCCGTCTTGTTGAAACCACAGCTCCTGCACATCATGGTTGTTCAATTGATGAACGAAAAAGTCAGTAATCATGGCTCTATAGCGGTCACCATTGACTGTAACGTTCTGACCAGCATCGTTTTTAAAGAAGTACGGACCAATCATTCCACCAGCCCCTAAAGCACACCAAACAGTCAGTTTTTCTAGATGTGACGGTGTCTCAACATACACTTGAAGATTATCATCACTCCAAATACGGCAATTTTGTCTATTAACGTATCCATTCAAACAAAAGTGAGCTTCATCGCTAAACAAAATTCGCTTATGAAAATCGGGATCAACGGCAATCTTGTTTTGGGCCCATTCACCGAATCTACGCCTTGCTAGGTGATCGTGTGGCTTCAATTCTTGCACGAGTTGGATTTTGTAAGCACGCAAACCAAGGTCTTTACGCAAAATCTTCCATAAAATGAATGGACACATATCCAATTCCTGTGCACGATGGCAGATAGACTGATTCAGGTCTTCCTCTACGCTACGCTCTACAGCAGCAATGACTTCTTCTGTACGCACTGTACGACGTCTCTGTGGATGCGTATTATCATTTAGAGTAAACGTGGTGCGAAAAAGTTCCATAGTTAATCGAATTAATGGCTCTGATGGACGATTATGTTGACCGTAAAATGGACGTAGTGCGCGATACGTATTTCGAACAGAACCATGATTTTCAAAATAAATTTGCACAATTTGGAAGCGTTGTTCAGGCGTCAGTCTATTCATGTTGAAATGCCAAACCAAACTAAACATAAATCACTTGACAGCTGACAAAATGGCCGCCAGTTAAAAAAGTGTTGCCAACTTAAAGTTCTATACCTCTATAAAAAACACCCTTTATATTGTATTCGCTGTTGGTGTATGATATATAAATCTCTACGAGATTAAATATTCAGGTTTTATGTTTTGCCCACATAATTTGCTTAAAGCATTAGCTTCTCTTATGATTATGTACGCTTGTCTACTCTGTAC
Organism: Diaprepes abbreviatus; assembly: GCA_034092305.1. Taxonomy (NCBI): domain Eukaryota; kingdom Metazoa; phylum Arthropoda; class Insecta; order Coleoptera; family Curculionidae; genus Diaprepes; species Diaprepes abbreviatus. The sequence goes on from JASJET010000104.1 coordinate 3,295,174, forward strand.
TGATGAGAACCAATGAGTTCGAAACCAGTCTGAAGATGGCACACACTGTCATGGGAAGATTTTCACCCTTTTCAGGTATTAGTAAAACCTGGAGAAGGTGGAAACACACAATTTTCCGAATTTTTTAATGATTTTTTACATATATCCTATTTTTGTGTCGCACAACACGAACATGTTGTTATTTTTCGTCAATCTCGCATGGTTTTTCCGAAAAAAAAATCGTCCTTACTCATATAACTTCTATTTTTCGATCACTACCTTTAAATTTTGGGAATTTCTAGTAAAATATTTAAACACTACACAATATTTAATCATTTTCTTTGACAAAATTTACGTAAATAATGCGAAATGATTTTATCTATTTTACATTTTTATGAAGAAAATTTAAATGGTAATTTATTAATAATGCAAAGCGAATTATGTCCTCATTTTAAATTATGTATTAGCTTTTGTAGGAGAAATATATTTAAATTTCTAGAAGAATTAGACAATCAATATTTTAGCAATTTTCATCTGGCGGGATACAGGCAAATTTTTTACAGGATGGCGCCCCACCAAACAGAACCGTTCCAGTTCCGAACTTCTTTTAAGCAATATTTTATAACAAGTGGATTGCTAACAATGAACCTTTTCTGTGGCCTTTTTGCTCTTCTGATTCGACTGTCTTAGATTATTTTATAAGGAGAACGAAAAAAAAACATCGTTTATTTTAATCCAGTGACATTGATGGAAGACTGTATGGCAAGGGTAAGAAACGTGTTCGAAAGTTTATCTCCAGATTTAATTTGAGAGGCCACGCATGACAAATTAACTCCGCGATGCGAAAAATGTTTGAATGGTGGAAATTTTGAACATTTATTAAAATAAATTGTTTCCCTCTGTAGGTAAGTCATTCAGCATATTTACAGTACAAAAATGTAATGCCAATGTTTCAAGAACTGCAAATTTTTGGAATAGACAATCTTATACAAAGTCACTCTTATTTTGCCATGCCAAATAAGATAAAAAAAAAGTTACTGTAAACGATATTTTCAAGTTAATATTTAACATTAGTTTTTGATCACCCTGTATTTATTTATTATGAAAACATCAACACAGTCCAGTAAAGTAAAGGCTTTTATATAGGAGAAATTGGTAGTTATGTTTAGGGCTGCAAACACCATTTTTGACGTAAATTTAAAATATGTCAAAAATAGGTATATGACATAATACAAGAAATATGTCTATAATTTTGCATAGAATTTGAAAATGATATAATATATAGGTTGTTCTATTTAAAATAAGCAAGAAGGTTTCCGGTATAACCGAAAGCACCATAATCTTGGAAATATGTTAACAAAATTGCCGACATCGACTTTCAGATTTTCAAAATTGTCCAAAATCTGTTTTTCGAGAAATTGATCGCGGCAGTTCGTGGTGGGACACATTATATTGAATGAAATGTCAGCTTAGTTTATGACAAACTGATACGTAGTCCAGCATCTCTAGGAATAATTTTCGTTTGTAGCTCTCAGCATTTCTTTAATTACCGTACTACTGCACTTGAATCCGCTGTTGGACCACCCCATATATCCACATATTCAAGTAATTTATTTATCAATTTTATACAAAAAACATCTCGAAATTGACTGTTACAGCGACATCAAGCGCTATTTGTTTCATTATTGTTACTATTACCTTCTGTATTAGATAAGCAATATTATTCCAAGTGGTTTTACATACAAATATAAAAATTTTATTAGTTTGGACTATTTGTCAAAAAAGAAGATTTGTTTTTTTAATCTCGAAGTAATGAATAAAATTAAATAAATATTTTCAAATAAATAATAAATGATCTAACAATACTTTTTTAAACAAATCACGCAACCTGTAAAAATATTTTTACAACGCTAATTTAAATTTTAATTTCACATTTCACAATATATAGAGACAAAATAAATATTATATGATATTTTATTTATTAAATTTTGACATTTATTTTTCTCTATTCGTTATTTCCAAATAAATAGTTAGTATTTACAATGTATATTAATGGTTTCATATTGTTAATAGAGTTAAAGCCGATTTAAAATAAAAGTATTAAATGGATATGTATATGAAAATAAAAGCTGAATTTTTTGTTCTAATGGTTAATTAAGTTCCAATAAAGGCTCCAATAATAAAACATCAATAAAATATTGCGGATTGTATATGTCGTCTTTTAACATTTAGTAATTTCATAATCCAAAAATCAAAAATACATAATTTCTGTTTGGGAGTCGTTCAAAAAATGGATTTTAAAATTATATGAAGATTCCAGTAACTGTCCTCTGAACTTCCCTTACTTATATACAATTGATTTTCTAAACTTAATATAAATCTTGTGGTTTATATAACTATTATCAGGATACCTTAGTTTAATTAACTTTAAAAAAAAAGAAAACGAACGGATGCGCAAAGCATATTTTTAGAACCTCCTATATTTTCGTTTGCCCCTCTATCCACCCGTATATATGCCATAGCTTTCATCAATTTTTCATCTTTAGTAACGCAATTTTGCAAGCATACTCTTTCAATTATTCCAAAATCTGTCAATTTTTCAATATTTGAGATCCGTGCTTCCATGCCAGTCATAATCGCGCCCTAATTATAAGTCTTTTTCGGGTTCCGATCGGTCTCGTATATATCAGAGACGAACTTACTAATATAAATGTAGACTACGTTGCGCTTATGGGCCTGCATTTTGTTACACCGCGCCTCCCCTGGGGAAGGACATTCCTACAGATTGAGAATCGCTGAACTAACCCAAAAATAGTCTTAATGAGAAATTGTAAAAAGTAGGAAAAAAATTCACGATGGCCATGTAAATGCTCACTACCTTTTTGTAACCACATATTCTCATGCTTATCTAAATTAAAATCTTGAAGCAGGTGAGGTAGTTTTTTGCGCAAGAAATGGAGATTATTAGGACGTTTGACTGGTCCATTAAAAAATATGGTCTATCTTGATAAATGCCACATTAAACATTAGATGATTACTAGCCTTGTTGATATGGCCGCGTATCCAAAATGGATTGTATGTAAAGGGTGTTTTTTATAGAGGTATAGAACTTTTAAATGGAATAAAACAAAGATGAATTTTTTAAATTGACATGAAATTTACTTTATTCGAAAGATAACCTTCTGGCATTATGATTTAAATATGACTTTTGGCATATGACCGCCACGGCTGGCTCGGACATAGTCTAATCTGGAGGTCCAATTTTCGATGACTTTTTCCAACATTTGTGGCCGTATATCGGCAATAACGCGGCGAATGTTGTCCTCCAAGTGATCAATCGTTTCGGGCTTATCGGCGTAGACTAGCAACTTCACATATCCCCACAGAAAATAGTCTAGCGGCGTTAAGTCGCACGATCTTGGAGGCCAATTCACGGGTCCGAAACGTGAAACTATGCGGTTACCAAACGTTTACTTCAATAAATCAATTGTGGCACGAGCTGTGTGACATGTTGCGCCGTCTTGTTGAAGCCACAGCTCCTGCACATCATGGTTGTTCAATTGATGAACGAAAAAGTCAGTAATCATGGCTCTATAGCGGTCACCATTGACTGTAAAGTTCTGACCAGCATCGTTTTTAAAGAAGTACGGACCAATGATTCCACCAGCCCATAAAGCACACCAAACAGTCAGTTTTTCTAGATGTGACGGTGTCTCAACATACACTTGAAGATTATCATTACTCCAAATACGGCAGTTTTGTTTACTGACGTATCCATTCAAACAAAAGTAAGCTTCATCGCTAAACAAAATTCGCTTATGAAAATCGGGATCAACGGCAATCTTGTTTTGGGCCCATTCATCGAATCTATGCCTTGCTAGGTGATTGTGTGGCTTCAATTCTTGCACGAGTTGGATTTTGTAAGCACGCAAACCAAAATCTTTCCGCAAAATCTTCCATAAAGTGAATGGACACATATCCAATTCCTGTGCACGATGGCGGATAGACTGATTCGGGTCTTTCTCTACGCTACGCTCTACAGCAGCAATGACTTCTTCTGTACGCACTGTACGACGTCTCTGTGGATGCGTATTATCATTTGGAGTAAACGTGGTGCGAAAACGTTCCATAGTTAATCGAATTAATTGCTCTGATGGACGATTATGTTGACCGTAAAATGGACGTAGTGCGCGATACGTATTTCGAACAGAACCATGATTTTCAAAATAAATTTGCACAATTTGGAAGCATTGTTCAGGCGTCAGTCTATTCATGTTGAAATGTCAAACCAAACTAAACATAAATCACTTGACAGCTGACAAAATGGCCGCCAGTTAAAACAGTGTTGCCAACTTAAACTTCTATACCTCTATAAAAAAACACCCTTTAGCTTATTAAGGTATTGTACATCAATTAACAGACCGGTTACTCCTAAAAATAATCAGCAAACATCATACTACACAAAAAATTTGGGTTTAGTTCTAGATACCAAAAAAAAAATAATAATACTCCAGTCTTCCTATTGAATTTGTAGTGATTTCATGTAAAAATTTATTGCAGATTTTTGAAAGTTTCATGTCATAAAGGGCACCCAGTAGATGATAAATACGTAAAAAAGTACAACTAGATCAGCCCTGTTTTTTTATAAACAACATCCAAAGTTAGAAAATTCGATTTTCCGTCCGTAGAATTTTTCGGTTACATTTTAAAGAAAACTTGTTCAAATGAAAGTTGTGGGTATTATAGGTCAAAATCGATAAATAATTTATCGAGATAATGGCGAAAAACCACCTTTTTTGCATTATTTTATAAATGCTAATAACTTTTGCAAGAAAGGCCGAAAGTGATGTATAACCCCTTGATGATAAGGCCATTATGTGCCTTTATAACTGTGCGAAAGCTGGACCAAATCGGTTTGGTATTTTATGAATAATCTTAATTGTTTATCCCAGACATTGAATGTTCAAACAATTGTCCTTGTCCAGAGAATGATTCTACAGATATTTGCAAAAGCGGAAGGGATTCTTTGAAGTTCAAACTACAAGCAAAAACGAAAAAACGAAGGATTTTTAAAACAATTGTTATTAAAGTGGACACGTTTTCCGAGTTTATTATCAAATGCAAATATGGTTAGGATATCAGATGGACGCAACCAAATATAGTTGACGATAACATAACCATGGCTTCGAACCAATTTGCACATCTGAAAATTTGATACCCGACGAAACTTTAACTTTAATTACATGTAAGTGCACTACTGGGTGCAAAACAAGTAGATGCGGCTGCAAAAAGCACGGTCTCAATTGCACAACTCTTTGTTTAAACTGCAACGATGAGGGAGATAAAAAATGTGAGAACTCCGCTGCCGTGATAATTGAAAACGAAAATGACGCGGAAGATGATGACGATTTGCTACAAGCAATGATAAATGATGACGAAGAAGAGCCTCTACAAAAAAGAACAAGAACAGAAATATAAATTTTTATCGTTGACATATATAAATAAAAAAAAGCCTATTGTGTATTTAGGGTATTTAAAGTGTATTTAAAAAATATAGTTTTGTATTATGCATAAACATATGCCTGGATTATTTATTCCGAGAAGATATATATATATATATATATATATATATATATATATATATATATATATATATATATATATATATATATATATATATATACTATGACAGTGATTTATATTTAATATTTGCAATGAAACTAAACTGCTAGTAAAATTTTTTGAAACAATATTAGTGTTAAAATTGCCAAAAAATGTGGTTTCGATGAAATCTCGACTTTCCGGTATTTCCCGATTTTCTATAATAATGAAAATAAGTCAGGTTGTAATATTTCTTCGAGTTTCCCAGCTTAAAAAAAAATGAAGGCTCTACGTTATCTGAAACCCGAGATAATGTACAATTTTGTTGCGTACTTCAATTTGAAATTTGAATTTCAGAAGCACACCGTGAGAAAGCCGAGCTTCCTTCATCACTCGCTACAACGCAGTTGCAAAAGGTCCTTAATTTCGAAGGGCCATAACTTTACTAAAAGTGCATGAATTTTATACTTATCAACTGCATCATAAAATATAGGTCTTCGTTTAAAATCTGTGAAAATTTTGGCTTTTAATGTTTATAAACAAAAGAGATATGGTTTTTTTAAAAAAAATGCTATCTTAGCTCCTATTGGTCGTAGGAGACTTTTTTTTAAATTCATATTTTTTCACCAGCTTCAAGTCCACTTATTCACAAATTTGTACCATTAAAGTTAAAAAAGTTATTCCAATTGTAAAAAAAGGTACCCCTTCTTTAAACGGTTTTTTTAACGACAATTTTTTAAAAATCCATCGTTTTTTCATCTTTGCTTGTAGTTTAAACTTCAACGAATCCATTCCGCTTTTGCAAATATCTGTAGTCATCCTCTAGGCAAGGACAATTGCTTGAACATTCAGTGTCTGGAATAAACAATTAAGATTATTCATAAACTACAAAACCGATTTGGTCCAACTTTCGCACAGTTATGTAAATACATTAAGGATGCGATCAGGACAATACAAGCTCTAATTAGGAAGATCTTGTATTTCGGAAAACATCAAATTTCTCCTTAAATTTGAATTGAGGGATTTCACATCCAGCTTCATTTCAGAAAAAACAATTGTGAAAAGGCCCACGATTCCCTGGCCAGTCATAGCTGATTCAGATTCCAAAAATATCGTCTCAAGGTAATTACTGGAATTGCGGTTCTCTCTTATAAATCGCCAGAAACACTTTGCATTTAGTAAAGTTCATCTATCAAACACTCGCACATGTGAGATATGATACTTATTGTATTCTGTCTTAGATAATGCGTTAAGTTTTTTAACGTCAGACTGAACTATTTTGGAAAACAGGATGGTCATACTATCATTATTTAAGCAACCAGAAACTAAAAAAATTTTTATTGCACAATCTTCAAATTTTATGAGTCGGTAAATATCTCTCTGTAATATCCAAAACAGAAAGATAGCGTGGTTCATACTTTTCTTCACCTTTACTTTAACGAACGTTTACTCAACAGTCACAGTACACTCGCGAACTCTTCTTGATTTTAACGTAATTTTTGCCACCACCAGTACACTTCCATCTCTCAATTTGCTACTACTCACTTTACCTCGACCCAAGGGCGGATCCAGCCTCTCTCTTTGGGGGGGGGGTGACATCACAAAAGTACATTATGGCAAGCGAAAGCAAGTTGTCGACGGGGGGGGGGGACACCGGAGACATTCCCATTTCTAGTGTAAATGGCAGGGTCGTGCCTCTTTTTCTGAATTTAAAGCTCTTGGAGAGGAGGGGATGCCAGCAACATACACATTTCTAGTATAAGAGGCAGAATCGGGTCTATTTTCCTGAACTCAAAGCTATTGGGGGGGCGGCTATCGCAAGAAAAACAAGTTGTCAACGGGGAGGGAGTGTCAGCAGCATACACATTCCTAATATAAAAGGCAGAATCGGTTCTATTTTCCTGATCTCAGAGCTCTTGGGAGGAGGGGGGGGGGGGCGATCGCAAGCATACACATTCCTATACACTATTCAAGAACTAGAGAGAGTAATAAACCTGTTACCGAAATCCCCTACGTACTTGGTCCAGTACCGCAGGTAACGGAGGACTGCCGTAAATCTAATTATATTTAAATATTATAAGCTGTTATAAATTTACTGCAATAATAAAATTTCTGATAGTTCATTTTTATTTCTGTCAGTGAGAAAAGTACACCTTATAGTGTGTCCTTAGTGATTTATCTTGTTTGTGCTTGTTTTTATATATTATTTGAGATTAGTAAGATACCGAAAAAATATGGCATCCACTTCTATATTTATTCCAAAATCGTTAGGACCAAGTATTTTTCCTCAATGAAAAACTTTTTACGATGAATGCTTATGATGCCCTAAGATATCAATATCTAAATAATAATGTTAAAAGCTCTGTTGAGATGTGTTCCAACATGACAGGAAAATCTACTATGTACCGAATACTGAATGAGAAAAAACGACTGAATGTTTCGTACTCCCCCATCGATCACAGGCAGTTGAAAAGCCTCGTTGGAAGAAGAGATGAAAACTGCAATAAAATCCGTTGTACATACATTTTATTATGAGAAGCAGATCCCAACCGTCAACAAAATTCTTACTAAAATCAATGAAGATCGGGATTTACCTGAAATTAAAAGAACTGAGCTCTAGAAATTGCTCAGAGAACTTAATTTTTAATGGAAAAAATCAGATAGGAAATCTGTTCTTATAGATCGTCCGGAAACTGTCCGTTGGAGAAGGCAATATCTCTCTCAAGTAAAAAGCAGAGTTGCTAGAAATAATACAAGGTACAAAATTAGTAATTTAACTGAACGTTTGAAAAATTTTTTTGAACAAAGTTACTGCGGAAAATTGGGAAAAATCCATATAATAAAAGAATAAAACAAAATGTGGAAACTCAATTAATTGAGCGACGATAGCTTCACTGAATTTAATTACGAATTAGATACGTAATGTTTACCAGTGTAAACACAATTTGTTTATGTTGTATTTTATTGTTTAATGTTGTTTATATATTTTTTTTTATTTTTTTTATATATTTTTATTTTAGTGTGTCCCATTCTTTAATTTTATATATGTTTAATTCCAATTAGCCGTAATTTCTTTATTATTTTATTATTATATTTGTGTATTTTTCTTAAGCGTGTAGAATTAACACGTTTATTTTATTTTTTTTAAGCCTATCGGATATTTCATATAATAAAGGAAATTAAATTAAGATGCCAGTGCAATAGAAATAAAAATAATTACATTTGAGTCCCTTTTTAGTGTTTAATTTAAGAAATAAATAAACTGAAACATCAAATTTCCTAATAATGTTTATAATTAATAATAAAATGACCGATATTCCCCAAAAAAAGGCTACGTTTTAGTCTGAATGTGCTTAAAACAGTTTTTATGCCAAAATTGGAAATAATAAAAATACAGTTGAGATTTGTGTTAAATATGTCAAAATTATTTGTATTTTGTACTGTATGTGAATTATTAAGAAATCATAAGAAATAAAATAGTAATATAAAATTTTATTTTAAATTTATTACCGAAATAATATTCTATGCCATAAATACTTAGTGATACAATAAACCTCTTTCCGAAGCCTATGACAAGGATTAAAATCCTTTTTAACACTTCCAAATGTCTATTGTTATCCAACCCAAATAGTCCATTATTATAGACCGATATTTTTGATTATAAAATTTCTAACCCATTCCTAGGAAAAATATATATATCTAACAGATTTTGCCAAAGACACAGAACTAAAGAACACAGGTAGTTTGTGAAGGAAAAAGGGTAAAATTGATTTATTTACTCTCTCTAGTCCTTGAATCAATTAACTATAGTATAAGAGGTAAAATCGGGTATATTTTCCTGAACTCAAAGCTCTTGGGGGGGGGGGGGGGATCGCCCCCCCCCTTGGATCCGCGCCTGCCTCGACCAGTTTAGCACACAATATAATGTAGTATCATAATTTCACTATTAGAGAAGCTTTTACTTAAGCAAGATTTCATTAATATAATAACTGGGATTGATCCTTAAACCCTCAACATTTTGATAGTAGAATTTTAAATTCGACTGATTATTGGTATATTTGGATTCGGCGTCCTTCCATTTATTATATTAATTATGTCGGACTTAATATCATTCTCCCCGTCTGTTCAACCTTCTCAAAATCGGGAGTAGAAAACAATGAACATCCTTTATCTAGCATCCAAAACACTCCATTGCGAATTGATGAGGCCTAATTATTTGAACGCACAAAAAAACAACATCGTTCTTCAGCCATTTTGGAAATTGTATAAAGCGGATAGTATATTATTTCATATAATATTAACTTGATTATTAATGATTACGCATCTTTTTGCCCACTAATTGAACAATTTTTAGAAAACCCTTTTATAAAACTCCAACAGTCGTCGGCAAGCATTGTAGCATGCCAATTACCCAAATATCTTCATTCAATTATAGAAACATCACTTACTTTATTCACGAGATACTGCACTACAATTTAAACATCAAAATAAGATTTAAAAAAATGCAGATTAAAGGACGCATTCTAGCTTTTGAAACAATTTTATTCGATATTTACAATCGGAAAGTTAAGCTATAAAAGGTAATAGAAACAGTCACTACGTTCAACTGAACTAAAATAACTTGTCTAATAATAAATATCGCAAACAATAATTATGGGCACACTTCCCTGACTACCCTCGTATTTTAGAAAGAATAAATATCATGAGAATAAGAAATGCCAAATTCATTTTTGGAGGCCCCAAATTAACCAAATTTAGCTATTTTCATCAAAGAACCTGATGTAATGAAAATAAAATAAGGTATAACATAATCAAAATAAATCACTTCACCTTAATTTTCCTGCAAATTGAAATTATCTTGTTTAAATTATATGTTTTGTAAATCATAATTTATAATAAAATAATGTACAATTGAATCATAATAAATCTCTGTTTTTTCTACAAATTTAATCCGTTTTATTTAAATTGTAATCCAAATGTAGTCATTGCAAAACACAAAAAAGTCAGTGTAATCGTAAATAACGTTCAGCAATACTCTGACAGCTTTTGGTTACGTTACAACCTCGGTAATTTACTTCTTCAATAAAACTGTCTGCTGACACCGGCATTTTTGTCCTTGCCTCAGTAGCCTTAAATCGAAAAAGTTGTGTTCGACCCCTTCTGTAAAACAGGCAAAATTTTATCGCCGTTATTCTACTTTTCGCGTCATATTTTAGCAAGTCAAAATATG